>JALLOT010004906.1:0-11337 GCA_036939595.1 Thalassiosira livingstoniorum
CTTCCCCTTGACCATTTTCCAAGGGGAAGAACTTGTCATGTTTGTGCATGAAATGCGAGTCCATAAATGCTATTAAACGCGGTTCAAAGGGTGCATTGAAATTGATTGATGGCATTCTACAGCGCCATGACCCTGGCAAGGGTAGCACAAGAAGACAGTTGAGGGCCAGGCGGCAACAAGATGATTCAAACAAAGACGGGTTACTTCAGGCACTGCGGCAAATAAAGAGTATATTGTCCTCTGAATCAAAATACGACATGTGTGTACAGTGTCTTCCCTGTCTGGAAACCGGGAGACTTGAGGAAGCCAAATTCCAGTGCATGGAAGGATCTTGTGAAACGTGCGGGTTCGATAAGCTTTGGAAGAAGAAAATCCGTCCAACTCTCCTTAGGATGGATGAAAAGAATTTGTCGCAACACTGGATTATGGATGCCATTCTTGCATGTCCTGAGTGGTCGGAAATGCTTCGTTGGAGGTACTACACCTACCGAATGAAGCCTATGATTGGCAAAACTGCTTGTGCTGTAGGAAGGGCAGGGGACGCGGGAGATGAGGATTACTCCTCAACAAGGAAATCAACACCGCGCAACCTAATGTTGGAATCGAAGGAGGGAACACTTGTCAACTTTCTAGATGAGTACGAGAGACACATTTCGAAGCATGTGTTGCATCGCAATCTAGTGCCTACAGAGCAGAGGAGCAAGCAAGACTTTGAGCAAAATGTCCATCCACGTTTCATTGAACAAAACATTGACTTTTCGGAAAACGGAACAATTAGAAACGTGGACAAGGTACAGTCTAAATACTAATCAACAAAGCAGTACACACTGTTTGTGTCAATAGTCACTTGGATCTTAGGGAGCAAGTGGAACAAAACAGACGAAGAGTTGGAGGTGAATGAAGAGGTGACGGTGAATTGAGAATTCGTTGGTGAGCCAATCAACATCGACTTGTTTTGGGCAACCATCAAACGAAACTTGGGCAACGGAAGATACAAAGTTGTGGATTGCGACGGGAAGACATCAATACAACAACGAAGGGATCTTCGTCTACGCAAGAAACATTCAATTGCAATTGGCCACTTGTCCGACGACAAGGTGCATAACAGGCATGCCATGCAACATTTTACTACTTCAGAGCTTCATTATTTGGAGAATTACCTTGCACAAAACTTCCCAATGGACTTACCGGAGAGCGGAAAGATAGAAGTGCTTTTCCAGCACTCCGACAATGCCGGACAGCACTTTAAAAATACTGGAGCATGAACTACTTTTCATCCCTGATTGAAAGTAGGGGAGGAACAAACAAGTGCTCTTATGTCTACTCCTTTGGAGCCCTGGGTCACGGAAAAGGAAAGTGGAATGGTGTTGGCGGTGGCTGGAAAACAAAAACAACAAATTTCAACAAATCTGCAAAATTGAATGATGAGCTGGCCACATAACTACCGTCAAGGACGTTTATGACGCCGCTAGTCCATCACTACTTGTCTCCATCAAACAGTGGACGAAAGAAGAAAAATGCCATCAACCACTTCAAATTCTTTCTCCATGATGTTAACGCTGACCCGATTCGAAGACCCAAAGAGACTTTCGAGCCACTCGAGCAGATACAAAAGCAATTCCAGTTTTCGGTGACGAATTTTGGAACCCTTCACGTGCAAAATAGGTCCTGTTGGTGCATTCATTGCATGAATGAGCTCGTGATTGGCAGCAGTGGATGGATGCCTCAGCACCGAATTGATAGGTGTGTATCCTCTTTTGAGGCAACATCAATGCAATTTACTTTCAACCGTGTCACATGCCACAAACTGACAGGTCCAGGAGTCGCGCAACAAAACCAATTGACCTCTGAGAACAAAAGTGTGATGGCATCCAATTTGAAGCATGGCGACTGGATAATTTTTGATAGTAACGACGAAAACCAGCCATTGTGCATCGGGCGGACAATGTCCAAGAACAACGAAAACTGGGGCGGTCAGTGCTTTTGGAAAAATATGACTGGAGGCAGCAGGAGATTCGGAGATGTTTTAATAAGTAGGTGCAAGGTTGCAATCAATGTGATCTGGTACGAAAAGATGGAGCCTGAATGGGAATATCAAATATCACAAGAGCACAAAAACAATTGTGCAGAGCAGTAGGTATCTCATTGCTGCAAGTTTTGACATGAGTAGAATATCGGGCTCCTACAATCGGGTTCCAAGAGGAAGGATCAGTAGAAGCACAGAGCAATTGGAGCAAAGTCATACAAATTGGTACGAAAAGGAATTTTCTTCAGTGTGGAAATTAGATAATTCAATTAGAGACAATGCACTAAGCAAATGTGGATTGTGGAAATTGTAATAGATTTTCTAGATCTTAATTCAATACTTTGCTCAATACAAATCATAATGATATTAACCAAACAAACTTCAAAAACGAAATGAAACAAAATATTTGCTTACTGTTAGAACCATTGAAACTGCTAGTAATGCTGCATGAAAAATGGAAAAATTCAAAAATGGATTTTGAAAAAAACCACATTTAGGATTTGCATTATGCTCATTGAGAAGATCATTTTAAGTATAAATAGCCCTATAAATGGACCAATATTGACCTGATTCAGTATTTTGAGGGTTTCCTTGCTAGGGTAACCCTGCAGGTAACCGACCATGCCTGACTCAGTCACTAAAAAGATGGATCAATGGGGAAGAAATCTCAAGAAGACAAATACAGGAACAAATTGCATTTTGGACAGAAACAACAAGAAATTTCATTGGAAAAATGATGAGATTATGGAATAGTAATAGTAAGTATTCATTGAGGATATACTAGAAGAGCATCTTCCTCATAGAAGTTGAGAGAAATTAAAGCCATGAGCAAAATCAATGATATTCTGGCTTATGTACATGGCTTTAAGATGTCCGTGTCCCAACTCCTTGACATTGCTGTGCATCTAAAAATGATAATTAGTAGTACAGTACTTAGGTAATTGCATTTTACTACCAGTACATACCATAGTACACCATAGAATTCTCACAAAAAATAGAAGAATGCCTGCACAAATACTCTGTCTTTTATTTTACGTAAGAGCTAAATCACACACTCTGCAAATGATCAAGAAACAAACAAAATCTACCACAACAAATAACCAAGAGGATGATTGCAGTTAATTCTCAGCATCATTATCATTGCATCAGCATTGTTGTTGGAATCACTAGCATCCATATGGCCAATAAAATTGGTGGGATTGACTTGTGCATTTAAAGTTGCCAAAATGACAGGAGAGGGAACATGAAAACCTATCATGTCATTCATTGCTCTTTCTCAAAATATGTAAGTACAATATGTACTTAATACTTAGTTAATATTAAGTTTTATTCAATAAAGTACATATTTGAATTTATATAAACAGAATAATAATTTTGAGCCCACAGAATTTTAAAAAGCCCATGCCACCACAATGAACAATGAACCACAACCTGCCATAATATGGTCAGGAAGCCAAAAGCCAATCCTGTCCTGGATTGTGGATTATGGCACTTGTTTTAGACTCTGGACCTCATTATGGTACCTCTACAAAAGAATTAGTATTAGTTCTATGACAATAATCAGATTGTGGATTTTTGATGTGATTGTGGATTCTTGACTTGATTGTGAATTCTGAACTTGATTGTGGTAAAATTACCAATTTTGCCACATTTGGGTCCAGAATCCACAATCTAAAAAATGGATTATGGTTGATTATGGCTGATTATGGCACAAAAAAGAAGTATTGAAAAATCACAAAAAATCCAGAAGTGGGCTTCTTTCTCAAGAACTCAACTGACATTGGGATTTTGTTGTGATTCTTTTTTGCTAAAATTTTGATCATCCTCTCTCACCTCTGCGTGCATGCTGCACGTGCTGCACATGCTGTGCAAGTCATCCATCAAATGTTTAGTTTCTGTATCTTGATTGGTTGGACCACAATTGATATTATTTTTTTTAAGTTCTATATTTTATACTGAGTAAAGTACAATGCTAAGAACTAAGTATTTGTTTTATTCTTTTTGTCTGTGATTTAAAAAAAACATTACAATTATCATTTCATTTAGCATTTGTTTCCTCCAATGACATATTATGAAGTTGCCAGTTGCTGACTTTTGTGTTATGTTTTCAATTAGAAAACCCTATTTCTCACTTAATTGGTGGATAGCAATGATAATATGTCAGAAATTTACCAAAAGAGCAACTGTTATTCAGAAATGTAACACTTTCAGCCATCATCAATGACTGCATACCATGATGTACCACTAAAAACCCATAATACACAATCTGACTTTTTCTGTCAATTTTCCTCAGCTCCATATTGATGCTGACTTTCCTGGCATCAATACTGCAGGTCACATTCAAACTATTAAATAAGGTATGTTAATCCAGAACCTTCCAGATGCAACTCCTACAATAAAAGCAATCAAATTAGAAAACCAGACCTAAAAAATCTTTTTCTGCTCTTTTTGATGGTATTATCTGTGATAGTATTTGGAGAGGCTGTGACATGAATGACATCCAATGTTTAGGCTTTGCCTATTAAAATTTGTGCAGTCCGTCCGACGAGCCCGCTGCCCGCCTTGATGTGACCACGAAATGTAGTATTTTTAAACTTTGTAGGCAGTGAACACAGAATAAGAAGCTTACAGAGAAATCTGCCCACTTTCCCTTCAAGCAATTTACGAACACGTCACTTCCATCTGATCTTATTGCATGATCACATTATTACCCCCATTCTAACCCTAAACTCAAAAAATATTTTACTAGATGTTTTCACTAGATAATGGAGGCAGGCACCATTAGGCGGGCTCCTTGGTTTTTACCCACGGGCAAAGTTGGCATGGGTAAAAACCAAGGAGCCTGCCCAATGGTGCCCGCCTCGGTTATCTAGAGAAATTATCTAGCAAAAATTAAAACAAGAAGATTTGCATGATTTGGGGTTAATTTTTGGGTTACAAGTGACAGCTGTTATTGATGGTCATTTTGTGACGTGGTCAGAAGCCAACACCAAGAGATGACATAAAAAATAGAGTCAATGGGCATGCAAAAAAGTGAGGGCCCATTATAGAGGCGGACAGCAGGCTTGTCAGGCGGGCAGCACGAATTTCAATAGGCAAAGCCTTAACACTAGCACTTGTTAGGCAGCAACAAGTTGAAAAAAGAAACTGAATGATGCAGTTGAAAGCACAATGTACTTCAAGTGTTGTGGCTGCTGGTTTGATGGCAGGTACAGCAAGAAGATGGTTGTCAACACTAACTGTACCAATCATGCCAGTGCAGGAATAGGAGTAATCTTTTGCTGGGACATATTAGCATTTTTGGTCAAAAATGGTTGCACATCATAAAGGTTTTTTTGCTGGTTCACAAGTGAGGAGGCTTGATGTTAATTGAGGTCTTAATAATAATTACCACAAAGTGTCTTAGGCCAATACCAATATCTTGATAATTAAAAAAAATAATAATAGGTTATGTACTTGTAGCTGACTGGTTCTGGATGAACATGCCTTAAATGAAGCATCACAGGTGACTGTGGCCCTGGAAAATACAAATCTGACCTAATGACCATATCTTGCCCCAGATAATTTAATTCAAGCAGACAATTCAAACATGAATGATGCCAAATTCTTCCCAATCCTCCTTCACTAAGATATGACATGCATGTAGTAGAAGATGACAGGAGTGTACATGACAACCAACATCATATTCAAAATGACACTGAAGACCATCCTCCAGATCCACCCATGTAACCCATCATAGAAATTGAGGACAATAATGACAAGTGAAATGTAAAACTCTCACTGGTAGGGAGACCTCAGAACCAGTGTCATCATTCGTCCAACTACAACTTGTCATTCACTTGCCATTAATACACACCCGGAAATACCAAAGGAGTACTGAATGAAAACACAGAGCAATGCATTGTTCCTCTGCTCACTGAGGAGAAAATATTAAGAACGTAATTGATGTGTGTTTGATCCAAAAATTGCCTTGAATGTCGGGCTCAAGAAGTTCAGCCTAGACAGCAAAAAAACAGTAATATAGGAACTGGGACAACTCCATGACATAGAGGTATTCATCCCAATCAATTTCGCATCTCTGACCAAGCATCAAAAAAAGGAATCACTCCAATCCTTCCAACAGTGTATTGATGGGAGCTCACAACAAAAATGCAATCAAAATAAGATACAATGTCCCCAACTGCCATCCTCTGAGAAAAATTATGACATATGCAATGGATGTGCATGAAGAGAGGGATGTGGTTACAACTGAAATCTTAGGTGCTTCTCTCCACTCTCCACACTTACACCAATAAGGCTGTCCACATGATTATAAGAGAAAATGGCCAAATTTATGGTTGCAGTTTCCACAAGCCTCAATCACAAATACATCTCCTTTGACTCCAACAGTAGATTCTTGCTTTATATCTGCATTTAGAATGCATTTTATGGGATGCTTTGAAGCATGCTCCTGTTCTATAAGAAGCTCCTCAACAACCTTGAAGCATACGGTTATTGTCCATTGTAAAACCATACAGCCCATGTGGTGCCAATGATGTCACCATCAGCGGGCTGCAAATGATATATATTGATGATGTAACAGTAAGTCACAAGAACCCAGTTGAAATAACAAAGTTTGCACCTCATTATCTTTTGAAGAACTATGGATGAAAACTAAAAAAAGGGGGAAATCCATGACTACCTGAGCATGAATTTGGATTACTTGCAAAATAACAAGGCTAGGATTAGCATGATAAAGCATCTGACAAGTGACAAGACTATTGGCAGCCTCCCCCAAAGTATTGAATAAAATAGTTTCCTAACCTTGCAACTTACCACCTGCCTGTTCAAAGTCAGTGATGAGGACAATGTTATCTTTTTCTCTTAATCTCAATCTAATATTTCCCCCCACCATACCATATCTCAGCTTATATTTCTTTGTTGTTATGAATGTAGGGATGTGCAAACATTGGTTCATTCCTGACTAAAATGTTAAAAAGACCAGATGATAATTATTGGAACAAGCTAAAGATGGTGTTGAATTACTTACATTCAACCCCTTGTATAAAATTGACCCTGTATGTCAGCTCCTTAAACATCATCTGGTGGTGGATTTATGCATCCTACAACTTTCACAACGATTTCCATGGCCACACTGGTTCAATGATAACATTGGGAAAAGTTGCAGTTGTATGTGGCTCACAAAATCAAAAACTTGATAGTAAAAGCTCCACTGAAAAGTAAATGGTCAGCACCAACAACAAGTTTGGAGCTGTCATATGGTACTGGTACTTTGCCAAAGATCAAGGATATGACATCCTAAAAAATGTCATCTATCAGGACAACAAGTCCAACATGCTCCTGCAGACAAATAAATGACCAGCTCTCCAGCTCCTAGCATACAAAGCACATCAAGACAAGGTATTTTTATCAAAGACAATATAGTTGATGGGGAGGTGGAGGTGAAACACTGCCTAATAAACAAGATGTGGGCTGATTTACTCACCAATCCCAAGCAGGTATTCCACACAGCAAATTTCGTAGTGTGTTGATGAATTTTTTCACTGGCTATGACAACAACAAGGATGTGGCAACAATGCCAGCCAAGCTGGAAAGTTCTAGTCTAGCACAGTACAAGAGAAAGCACCAGGAAGAACTAGTCAGGGAATTGTAAAGTCAATAGGTAAAATCTCCAAATAATCCTGTGGTGAAGCAAATCACATATTGACATTGCAGGTATTGTCAATCTTGACAAAAGACAAAAGAGGTAGATATGCCAATGTACAGTACAAGAGAGAGAATACATTGTGTCATGAATGGACATGCTAGGATAAGTGGACAACAGTAGACATGCTCCATTTTCAATTAATAACCAGGTTTAATCTCAAGTCAAACTTGACGCAAATGGTGGTCTAGGACCATAGGCATGTTAGCGTCAAAAGATTTATTGCTTTTTTCAATTTTTCCTCTCTATTTCCATTCCACACTTGGTTGATTATCCCAATGCACAGTTATGTTGGATACATTTATTTGTTGATCCTCTTTATCTCAATCACCCTGCTTTTACCTCATGCTTGCCCTCTAATCTTTCCACCACCACTTTCTTGGGATGATGCAATCCTTATGCAAAAGATGGAGAAGCATCATGTGAGCCAAAGTTGTCACAGGGACAAGGTTTTGTTTTGGTAATGTTATTATTTGATTTTTTCCTTTTCAAACAAAAAACTTAACTGGCATTCTCTGTCCTATTGTGCATTCCAATAACAGCTGAAAGATCCCCATATCCAGATGCATTGTTTATTCTGACCACTTCTTTGCATCCCCCATTATGGCAACAACATTTAATTCTATCTCTATCTCCTTCACAGGTTCTAATGACTCTTTCTCACTAATTTCTTAGTCTCAAATCATTAAGGAGTGTATTTGTTATAATCGCATCTGCTTTGGAATTGCTTTGGATTAGCAAATTTGAATTCCATATTTGATCGATCTATCCCCCCTCTTCATATCTTTCATGACCTATTTAACAGCTGTGAGACCCCAAGTCACATGTTGCAGGCAATGGTGTATGTTTGCGTTTCAGTTTGATTTGGAAAGAAGTTTTTGTTTTTAAGAAGATTTTGGCAAAAAATGAACTCCTCCATTCCCTTTTGCCCCCCTCTGTAAATGCCATTATAATTTCCAAGAAAGATCTTCCATCGAATTGTTTGTGGTCTCATTTTCTGATCTAGCACAAGAAGAGCTTATTTCCAACACTTACTTGATTTTTTCTTTTCCAATCTCTTTTTTAACAATTCTGCCAACTATTACCAAGAAATGAAGATTGAAAAGAAGAGTGGTTAATTTCAGTGCTTCAAAAAATGCAACCAGGAAATCCTCAAGGTAACAATGGAAACATTTTTTTACTCAAATTTTATGTATGCTCATTTAAGAATGAGGGATCACTTTTGCCATTCATTACTCATGATGAACACATGTACCATGTCGTGAAACTCACCATAGCTGTGACACCTCAACGGTCTACAATGCATGAAATTATAATTTGGTTCTCACTGCACAAGACATTAAACTAGAACTGCCCATGATTGCTTTTTCATTGTAACTTGAAAAAAGGACATGACTAAAAATGCCATTGTCATCCAATTTTCTAGCAAACATGGTCATCACATCCACCACTAAATGAAATACTCCGAATTATTAAGTACTTACACCTCTTTGACATTATGAAACTAGGGAGTATTATCTCCCCGAAGATTATTCCGCGATCTCTAAGCCTCCAGACACTATGTTTACTAATGCATTTTTACTCGCTGGAACTGACGCCAAAATCACAGCTGAAACTGCAGTCATAACCATATTGATAGCAGCAAAAGGGAATGCTTCTTTCTCTGGTGCCATGGCAGCAACACCCAGTCCTTGCCCTGCAGCTCCCATTCCAAGCCCGCGACTCACAGGATCCTGAATTTTAAATGAATCCAACATTGATCTTCCAGCTGTGGCTGCAAAGATTCCTGTCAAAACAACAACACTCGCAGCAATGGAAATATCACCCTCAAGCATTTGAGTGATCACAATTGCTAGTGGGGTTGTGATATTTCGAGTTATTAAAGAAAGGCGGACAAGAGCGCTGGATCCAATGCTGAGGAGACGGACGAAAAATGCGGTACCAAAAAGACCACCAACACTGGAGCAAAGCATGGCTGCAACTACAACAGCCAAATTCTCGGCCAATATTTTTTTGCGACCGTACATGGCAACAGAGAAAGATCCCACTGATGGTCCTAGTAAGAAGAGTAGAAGATCTCCTGCTCCAACCTTAAGGGGACTGAGGGATCCTGCACGAAATGTCTTCAGTACCCCTTCGAATGTGGATCCGGTTGCCAGTGCATCAAGCTGAACAAGAAGCAGTGTGCCAATGGTGCTTGTTACCAGTGGATGTACAATTTTAGTGAAAGAAGAAGGCAGACGAGCGCCAAATACATACGTAAAGACGCTTCCAAAAAACATAGCGATGGTTCGAATAGGCGTAGCATAAGCGAGTTTTTGACGTGTGGCAGCTATACTAGCAGCACCCGCCAAAACAGTACCAGAAAGGAGGAAGTTCATTGTCTCCTCTGTGAAAGGCTTGCTTGCAGGGGAAGGAGTTGTTGGTGCAGCAGCAACATTGTTTCTCCTCTCTTTGATTGGAGAAACTTCCTCTTCAACAGACTCGACCAAGCCCTGTGCCGTTCTCATGCCCAATACTAAAAAACTCGTTGATGATAACGTGAAAATGAACCCCAAGACAATCATACTCAACACCTTAACCACATCTGCTGCAGAACCAATGCTCGGTGCTAGTGGCAACATGGCCAATCCAGGCACAAACATCACGGGAAGCCATTTAGTCAAGAAATTCGCCCCTGGCTGAAGAAGTTGAAAGCAATTTTCACCCACTCCAGGAAGGATGACTTCTGATAACACAAGCACGGTGAACACGAGAATTGTGGCTGCCATCATAGCAGGAAATTTGATTTTTTTAGCAATGAAAATATCATTTAGGATGACTTGGAGAACAATGAAAAATGACGCTCCCGCAAGTTCATTAATTTTGGGGATATCAGGGTGATGCCTTTGCAAACCCTGATATCCCCAAAATTAATGANAAAGGCATCACCCCCTCTAACAAAAAAGTTATACCCATCCTTATTTAGGTCGGAGAATGTAGCATCGGATTCGGTGGTGGTGACGGCTTCTCCTCCGAGATTCCCAATAATAGCGTGCTTTGAAAGGTGTAGGTGCGATGGTCCGGAATGAAGATTTTGAAGTTTGTGGCGAGGTTGGAATGTGGACGACCCAATGCAGGCAGGGACAGCTGCTGCCAAGAGAGCTAGTATGGATTTGATGTTCATGATTTCAAATAATAATGCATCAATATTTTTTGGGTACTACATACCACCATAGGTACGGTTTTTTTGATAATATTTTACCTCTACTAGCTAGAGAGGTAAGTACCATACCTAAGTAGATTGGTCAGGATTATTTTTTATTGGTGGGTTCAGGGGTGGGTTGTTGTTGTTGCTGGTTGATGTTTTATGACAACATCCAAGCAGATCCAATCAAGGCAAAGACATCAAACGTACGAGTACTCATAATAAATAGGAGTACTCGTAATAATTTTCCTACTAGAGTATGTATGGTACATACCAACATAATAAGGTAGGACTCTCTCTGTAGTCTCTAGAGAGTAATAATTTGAGGTTAATCTGTAGGAGTACTTATGTACAAAACTGCCCGCTTTTTGAGTCACGATGATCCCACCCATTTGAAATCTATCAAAAATGATAGATTTC
>JALLOT010004916.1:0-13340 GCA_036939595.1 Thalassiosira livingstoniorum
AATGATGTCTCTATGCTATTTTGATTCCTTTTTTGTTTGAAAATTAACAATAATTAATGATCAATACTGCATAATTTTCTGAATGAACAAATCTGATAAGTTTTTGATAATGTAAGTTGAAACAATCAGCTCAAATCAAGTTGTCTTTGCGGGACAATCTTTCTTTGCGTGAGTGGAATACTTTGCAGCCCTTATTATTGGTGACAAAAGGCAAGGTTTGTTTTCATATGCATGGTTATGGGAGATGGTGCAAAATTTAACATTTGTTATTATTTTCACTTTTTTTCTTTCCAATCCAAACTCACAGCAAAAATGTTTAGAGATTGCAAGTTGTGAGAGTTGCAGCATATTGAATTCTACAACCAGTTCATCCCTCTCTAGAGACTTTATTTCAGTGGGTGTTTAAGATGTTTTGCGGGGGGGGGGGGTTGCGGAACCCACCCCTGAAAAACGCACCTTCATTTCGCGGGGTCTCGATTCCAGACTCTCAATCTGCAAACTGACCTCATTTGAGTTTTTTTTTTGAAAATTCTTGCAGTACCAAGTTTGGAATAGTGAATCCGTTAATTACGGTTAAAACCATATGATTTATTTATATTTTGTACGTGTCTCTGCCTGCCAACAACTTTTACGTGAAATAATACTAGAAACATTGAATTCAAAATGAAGCGCTGTCGTTCGAACAAATGCAGCAATGAAGCCAAATGAAACTATTGCAAATGCAGTTGAATGAGGTGGTTGTTGCCAAGAGAAAAAATTGACAAAACCCCTCCACATGCGCTATCAGTGCCAGCTGGCATGTCACATTTGATCCTGACTATTAATAATAAGTCCCGTGTAGGTACACAATCATAAATATTAGTACAAAGTAATAAGATTGTAAGTATGTTAACTATTGAGTATAATATCCCAGGATCGTAATAAAGCTATGGAAAAACCCAGTAGAGGACCTTGGGTCTTGATTCCAGCAACCCTGGGAACAAATAAAAAAAATGTTCCCAGGGTTTCTTGAATCAAGACCCTGGAGGCCATTTTGAGCTCTTTATGTCCAAAGGATCTTGAAAAAATCTTTCAAAAGGGATGTGTTTTTTAGGGGTAGACTCTACAAAACCCCCTGCAAAACATGTTAAACACCACCTCAGACATGGGGACCATGTAAGTATCTAACCACATATTAATTCAAGTTTGCTTTGCTCATGTACCAGTTCAACAGACAGTCTACATAGGAAATAAAAGTTTTTTAGTAGAAAATACTACAGTAGGAATCAAACCATGTAGTTGGATTGAAATATTATTTTTAATATTGAGTTACATAGAAAAAGTTGTATTTTTACCAATAAATTATCCAAAAGAGGACTTTTCATTTTTTTAAAATCTTTGAATGTTTTAAAAAATTCATGCAATCACCACACATCAGAGGCCAGGTAAAAGCAAGGCACAAGCTTTAAATATTTTCAAATTCAAATTTCAGAAGGAAAAACCACATGAAATTTGCCTTTGTGTTGTAGCTGCCCCTTCAGTTTGATCCTTCCTCCTGTCTTACCAGTGACGGAGCTGAGACTGACGTCACTGTAGCAACTCAACCTTGCTCAACCATGAGGAAAAGGCTATGCAATATTATCACCTACCCTCCACATATCACTCGCTGGCTGAGAGAAGCAATTCAAAATGGATCTGGTTATGAAGATCTTGAGTGTTGTCAGTGCAATGTACTCATTCCTTTCAATGATAAACATGCCCAACTGAAACAATGTTATTGTGTCTACTGTCTGGAATGCCTTCTCCAATTCATGCTGAAAGAGGTTCATCCTTGTTCTGTTGTGCATGGTGCAATGATTTTGTTCAATCACACACTATATTCTCAGCTCGTGATCCAAGTGGCAAGGACATCCTGTATGAACAATGTGCGATGTCTTCAGAGCCATCAAGAGAAGAAATGAAAACAAGCTTTTAATTGAAATTTTTATGGTATGAAAAGAAATATAAATTTCTTTCCAGTAGACAAGATGCAGAATTTTGGTTTTGTATGGTGCAAGAGTTATGATGCACAATTGTTCTATTACTATACTGGCTATCTCAACCAAAACTCTCTACTAAATTATTGGTAGCATGCCTGTTGAGAATTTTTGCAACTCAATTGCAGAATTTCTTGCCTTTCTTCATCCTAGTGTTCTGGTAACAAGTATCTCCCAAAAATCAAAGTGAAATGCCTACAGCCTTGTGATTACTTGGAGGACTCAGTAGAAAATTATTCTTTGCTGACAGATGGTATATTTGGCCTTGCACTGGGCAATGCATATCCAGATTTTTACAAAATTCTCACACAAAATGGCTATCAAGATTTCCAATCACAAAATTTAGCTATTGCTGATGCATCAGATATTATTACCTGGTGTACTCTGAAATGCCCAGGGCAATTGTAATTAATCCTGTTGCAGCAAATGGATATAGAGCAGGCATCACATCAGTTTTTGATCTGCTCTACGCCATTTTGATTGTGATGAGTAGAAAGTTTGAAGATAAGGTACGTTGTGAGGCTGTTGTTAACTTGCTCCTAAAATGAGCAAGTCTAGATCCCTTTGATTTGCATCTTGTCATCACCAACAATATTGGGTACATCTTCAAAAATGAGCACACTTTGTACGGACACCACACAGTTGTTATGGACATCATAATAACAAAAGAACAGCTTTTTGGAGCATGGTATTTATTCAGACAATCCATTCAATTATTTATCTAAGAAGCCCTCCAATGACTGGCAAAAAATATTTAATGAGGACAAAGACGGCAGTCATGCCAAACAACTCATTGAAATTAACACAAGAGATAGGATAGTGCTCTCAAAGTGCATTTTGAGATCCATTCACTAGGTAACTGTAATGATAGCAACAAAACAACTACTTCATGGAGCCTGCATTCTTCATGGCGGTCAATTCTTTGATCATGAGACAAGAATTGAACTCATTCAACAATCAGCTAATGTTGCTTCTAAGAAAATCAATGATGACAATGCAATCATTGACTCCCAACAATCCAGTTCTATTTGCAATCCAGTTTTTGAGGAAGATGACAGTCCAGAGGAATGCAGAAATCAATCAGATATGTTCAAATCTACAATTTTTAGATCTAGATATGGAGAAAACAAATCAATCCTTACTGCTAAGGCAAACCTTTCCAAATCTGGTACAATTAAAATGTTGGCAAATTCCAGGTGAAAAATTTGCCATGTGCAGAAAACAACTTGATGTGTGGGAATCTGGAGAGTATCAGCACAGCAGCAATGAGTAACCAACAGCACAAGAATGTGTGGCAACATTATGTGATGGGTAGCCTGCAAATCAATTCGTGCAGTTCATAGATAAGGATCAAAACAAAAGGTCTCTGCTGGAAGGTACCCCTAATGGATGATTATTTTTTTGGCAAATTCTGTATTTTTGTATTGCTGATGTTCTCCAAACAAGTTTTTGACTTTCTGTTTTGTGTAAAAATATTTTTGCAATTAGATAAAAAATTCTTTTTTGCTTATTTTAAGTAGTGGATTGAGTTCCAATTCATGCTGTTTTGCATGGATAGTAAAACTATCTGTTTGGATAGTAACACTATCAACAGATAGTAGTACTATCCACAAAACTATCCACGTATCAAACAACGACCCACCTGATATTGAAAATGTTTTTTGCATTGAAATGTTCTGCCGCATTATTATCCCCATTTTTCCGTTTTTTTTGTTAGGTACAATTCCATCTAATACCATGCTAAAATAATACAACATACATTAAAAAATCTCTAAAATAATAATATTACAGTATGTTGTGTTGTACCATAATATTATAGCACTTGCGTACCATCCATACCTACCTTACTCTATCTACATAGTACTGCATTACAGTACTGTACTGTAGAAAAGGTAAGTAGGTACTACTTATGATCCGACTACTAGTAAACACACAACAGTAGGGTGGGATAAGCGAAATATCCTCAGATTGTGGGATTGTTGCCAAAGATAGGAGTGTGAGTTTTGAAGCAAACATGATTTTTATAACGTGATGGATGGTAAAATAGTTATAGTTCAGCCTTACTAGCACAATTATTTCATGTAAACATGTTTAGTAATGGACATTTGTCTTAAAATGCCATTGATACTTGATTCGGAAGGAGTAATACCAGGTGTCAAAATAGATTTATAAATATAAGTTCCACAACAAAATCAATGTGTGAAAAATTTTCAATTATGTTCAATATTAGTTTAGCACAGCATGATATCAATTAGCATTTTAGCAGGAGCTCCTTCTGTCATACTTCTATAGCATTAGCACCTTTTAAAGGCTTCTGTCATTGATTAATAAACATTTTTAAATTATATTTGATGAGACTCATGCAAAAATATTTCTGAAATAATTATTTACATTTTTTTGGATAATGAAAATAAGCCATGGCCATCCAAAACTCATGACATCTAAGCATATAAACTATTCAGAGAAGAAATCATTATCCAATTATTGGTATTGGCAGTTCAATGTTTCCTGCAGTTATTATTTATTACTTTGACCTGTATACTATGGTGGGAATACCTTTTGGAATTGAAAGAGATGATAGCATGAAATGTATTACAATAACTGCATATGTCAGAAAAAATATTGTACCTATTCTTACACACAAAAAGTAATATTTTGGATTCATGCTTATGTACGCATGGTTATCAACCATCAACATCAACTCTAAAGCTGCCAACTTAACTCATCTGATTCTGTTGATGCTAACATTTTGGCTGGGCTAGGTACTATTGTTCAATAATAATGTTGCAAGAATTGAAGTTCCATCCCATTACCAAAAGGATTTTGTGTGCTGATACTATAATTACAAAAACAGCTTCTACTTATCCATTACCATCTCTAATAGCAATGATGAAAATAGAAACAAATGGGTAATTTTTGCAATTTGACCATTTTGGAAGTCAGGTCTGAACTCACAGGTTTGTATTGACACAACTTATGTATTAAGCATGGTTGTCTTTTTCATGATACACATAAACAATTATTATGCCTATTGTTGCTGAATTTCAACATGTATGTATAAAGAATTGTAGTGCATAATGATAATAAACTCAATGCATTTTTTGTTTTGAAACTCTGCTACTGGCATGTTTAATTTAGGTACATTTAACAGACTTTTCTCATTAGTATATAAATGGTGTGTAAAAATCATCTGTTGGTAATCAAACGAGTCTATGACAGAAATTATATTTATTATTTTTCTAGGTAATGAATATATTATTGTAGTTGAAAAATAAAGAAATACAAATATTCCAAAATCATTGCTAGAAAATTAACATTTATTGTTTTTATTAAAAAGTTTAAACAAATTCAATGATCAGCATGTGTGCTTTTAATGTTAAATGTTCCATTGATTGAATTGCTTTCACTAATCTTTTTTTTGAGACTGTGTAAAATTTCTGATTTTGTGTTATTGCGCATTATGATTATTAAGTCAATTAGACCTTCTATTTTTGATGCTCAAAATACTGATTTTTTAAAGGAAGTTATTTTTGTAGATTAATAATTCGTCTTACTTAAAAGTACAAAATTTATACTTTTTATGTCCAAGTTGTAGATATTAGAAGCAGATTTTTATGCATCATTTATTCTAAAAATCAGTTTTAAGTTTCAATTGTAGAGCTGTAAAATTCTATCATGATATTAATAATACACCAACAAGCCAAAAATTTTAACAACAAACATAACCTAGATAACACAAAAAAGAAGAAACTTTAAGAAACGTTAAAAAGAACAGTCCCATGTGCAAGCACATGGGACCCAATTTGTTCTTCATTACAAAGGCATAGGATTTGGTTTTGGATGAAATTCCATGCTGAAATATAAGTGTTATTGCTTGTCCTTCTAGATTTTTCCTGACTTCAAAGTATTTAAAATGTAGGTATTCACTCATAATTTTAGTGAGACAAAATTATGAAGGGTTTTCAATTCATGAGGTACATAGTGTTTAGTCTTTCTCTTGCAAGTTCTTTTTAAAGAAATGATGAAACATATTCATAATCTATTAGTTCTCTCATTACTCATTATTTTTGAGTCCAATTGATTTGGGTACAAGTTTAGAATGGGCTACCCAAAAATGATGTGTTTTGAATAGTGCTGATAAAATTAGAGCTCTAAGATAGAAAGTACTTCAGTAATCCATGTAACATTACTTTCTATATTTTTGGAAACACCTAATTAAGATTGTTGACAATTGCATATACTGGATGAAAAAATGCAACATGCTGCCCAAATGAATATAATGGTTTTATGACTCAAATTGAAGTATAAATTATCTACCAAAGGATCATCTAACAACAGTAGTGTGTTTCGTACAATAAATGATTTTTTGGCAAATAAACATGAGCTTGAAGCTCAAATTCTTCAAAAAATATTTTAGTTATAATGTTTTTAATCAATTTGTGTGTATTTTGTCAGAAATTACTAATTAGATCAAATGTAAGCTAGTACCATTGTTACTGGGTAATATCAAATACATACTACTATTCTGTTGACCACTAAAAATGGTGTACAAAATATTATTGTATTTAGCCCTAGTCAACACTGTTGGCAGTGATTAAATAAAACATACCAAGAAAATTCTCTAAATTCCAAACTCATCTTTATGTATGGAAGATCAACACTTTAAAGCCAAGACCCATCAACATCCATAAATGTTTTTTGATATTGTTGTTGGAACAGAAGCATTGATTGAAGCATCACACATCTTTCATATTGGCAATAGCAAATAATATAATTAGCAGTTGATTTTAAAATATATTTACATGTGAATGTTTGTACCTTGCATCCATTGAAATTTAATGATTGATAAGGAAGAAAGTGATACTTAATGATGGTTGTAAGCATCTAAATTACCACTATAATGAGTAGTAAACAGAGGTTGTATTTAAGTGTTGTTGCAACACTCACTTTCATTGATTCATGATGCAACATGATATCATTATTCAACATTGTCTCTTTTTTGTGGTAACATACATAGCACGTTGAGGTCAAACAAATAAATGTGTGAGTTTGTGAATATTTGCCTTATGCAAAGTGTTGCCATACTCATTTAAAGTCATCAAATGATCGAATTGTTATTTAAAATAGATAATGAGAAATCAAAAGGCTTTTTTGCATTTAAACACTCACAGAAAAGTGAATAGAAAGAAATCCAAGTTTCATTGATATGTTCTTTGGTTCTACCACATAAAGTTGGGTGGGTTGTTGAAAAAAACTAATTCTTATTATAAATTTGGTTTTTATGTCAATCATATTCATTTTAACTAAGTGCTGTTACATATTTATTAAAATCACTTTATGAGTTTTCCAAATACCCTAAATATTTGTTTTATTTTGTTTGTTGTAATGGGTCCCTCCTTATAGTAGA
Source organism: Thalassiosira livingstoniorum (assembly GCA_036939595.1). NCBI lineage: Eukaryota > Bacillariophyta > Thalassiosirophyceae > Thalassiosirales > Thalassiosiraceae > Thalassiosira > Thalassiosira livingstoniorum. Next base: position 7,423 of record JALLOT010004916.1, read on the forward strand.
TTCATTGTACAACTATTCATGTGGTTCAAGATTGTAAACATTAATTTTAGTGTTAACCTCATAGTATCTTTTCTGACAATCCAGGACATTATGGTTTGGGTATGTTACTAGCTTCTCTGATACTTTGAATTTTTGAGCAGTGATCAAAACTTTTCTACCTTGACAAAATCTGGATTTGGTCACACCATTTTAGACTTGACTTATCTCTTTGGATGGACCATGATATTGGATATGATGTAATTTTGGTTACCTTATGATATTTTGGATGTGCTCAAGAAGATTATTATATTTCTTTTTAATTTGTGGTTTAGATGTAGATAAGCAAGATGATGTTGGCTTGTGTTGTAGATTTTTATGTTGTTTATATAAAGAGTTCAATGCAGCTCATGGAAATAGAATCAAGGCAAAACCTTGCAAAAGTTTGAATTCCTTTTATGTATTAGTATATATCCTTTAGAGTCCTCGATTGAAGATTTTTATTAAGAATTTTCAGCTGTATTGAAATCAATTAAACACATCATGAGCTTTTGATAGATGCTCTAATCATTCCAATACTTCAAAGTTATTTTGTGAGCTCATTAAATAATGGTTAAAAAACCAATTACCAATTGCCTCACTGAATCTTTGGGATTGAAAGCATATATTCAGTTTGTGTTGTCAACAGAAAAATAGGCATAAATAGGAAGTGGGCACAAAAATCAATCATTTTTACTCAAATGAATCAATGATATCATCACTCCATTACCTACTCCAAGTCCCTTTTCAAGACAACAATATGGTTCTAATTTGTAAATTATCTTTCTTTTTTATGAAAGTTTTCCTAAGGGGTGGAATTTTTGCAACAATATATGAAAAGAATTAATATTGAAATCAATAAAACCTGATAAAACTGCTAACTCATTAAACCATAACAGTGACTTGACAATAGTAAATATTGTGTTTCAATATTGAAAAAAATGCCTCCCAAAAATAAAGTTTTTCCTATTGGTACAATATATTGTCAAAATTCATGTATAAGAAAAGATCTTTTGATGTTTCTTTGTCATCATGGAGGTAGACAGGTTCCTGATAAGTACCATGTAATCCAGCTCATCTTTCTTGGTGACTCCAAAATCCTTGTTCTTCTCCAACCTCTGATTCTGATTGCTTCAACCATGAGTTCATTATATTTGTTAAATTGATAAAAATTAACCAATTACAGTTCCAAATACATCATTTTTAATGAGATTTCCAAGTAAGAAAGAGAATACAAGTGCCAAGCAAGGTAATATATTTAGGGGAAATGAAGTTTAATGTACAAAGGGAACTCATGTATATGTTTTCATTTTGTTTTCCGTTATTGCTCACCATCACGAAGATGATGAAACTTTATATTGTGAATGATAAAAAATGCTTCTCTCATTATGAATTCAACTTCAAACATGATTATTATAACAAAATGATCTTGGCATCATCTGAGACTGCACTCTTCTAATAAATTTCAGTAATGTACTTAACTTGCACAATGAGAAATTTCCAAGTAGATTAGTATTAGCAAATTGCAAATTCTGTTCTAATATTGTATGTGCCATAAACACCATAAATTGAAATGTAATACATAAGGAATAGAACATAAATCAAATATCCCAAATAAAAGTAAGTTTTTATAGCTACCATTTTTGTAATTAAAAAAAGAATATGAAAAGCCTAAGCCTAAGCTGACAGCCTAATACTCATTTATTATGCATAGGCTATTGAAACAGCCTTGATTCCCATGGTAAATGCAGAGCACACAATTTATTTTATAGATACTGAGATTTTTAAAAAAGACTTGAATCCTCTCATCAATTTTCTTTGGAATTCCTGACAAATTATGGATCAGGTCCCCCAGATCAGCCCCCACTCCCTTGCTTCCTTTGGTTCTATTAATTTCTCCATCTGGAACACTCTGCATACTCTCAACCCCTCCAAAGTCTCCTTGGCAAAAGTACACAATTCATAAGCATAATCTGCTCCTCTCACAGTCTATTAATAATCAAATACTGAATATCATTCATTGTTTTTGGATTTTTTGTTGTTGTCAAGGAATTTTCCAAGAACTGATGCCTCTTCTGCAATGTCCTGAGTTGGGGATTCATTTTGGGGGACATGATTCATAAAAATAAAAGAATTTTAATGAGAAGCAATAATTGGATCCAGCAGTATTTGGATCCAGGGATCCAGATCCAGAAATTTTCTAAAAAAATGAGATGAATCAGAGATGAATTTAAAAAATATCTGACATGTGTCACGCACGGTGTCAGCCTCTCTTGCCTCCTCTATCAATTGTGCCATGTAAAGAGATTGTACAGTGGACCTAAGTACTTACATACAAGTAAGTAAGTATGTACTATACATTCTTACTTAGGTAGGTGGTACTCTCTAGAGCATTGTACAATGTACAATAATATGGTATAGTAGTATGGTACTCAAAAATCAAAACTCAACACTCAACCGGACACAATGGGATGGCAGACAGCAATGGAATGGGTGCATTTGTGTGTTTGTTTGATTGTTGTGACACTGTGGATGTTGATCCAAATAATTACCAAGGCAATCGAATGAGCACCCCCAAGGATCATTTGATTGCTTTGGTAATTATTTGGATCAACATCCACAGTGTCACAACAATTGAATGAACAAACAAATAAACATGCCCATTTGATTGGCCACAAATGGCAACATCGACGCTTGCCATGACAATCAAATGAGCTGTGTTCGCTGGCACTGTTGTTTTTGATCCAAAGTATTGCAACTGCAATCGAATGAACCCCTCTGTGGATATCAATCCCTGGTTCCCGGTTCCGGGGCTCATTTGATTGCCAGTGCAGTACCGTGGATTGTAAATTAACAGCGTTGCATCGGACATTGAACATTAGAATGAACTCAAAGAAAGCCAGTTCATTCAATTGAACTGCATCTTGTCATGGCAATGAATGCAAATTAATTTTCAAGGTTTATTTAATGTAGTCTATTTACTTACTTACACAAGTTGTGGATTTCCTTTCCTTCATACTCAATGTTGTCATTGTTGCTGTTTGGTGTTTGTTGTCGGGGGGATGGGCGTTCTTGTGTTCATCTGTGACAAATTGAATGTAAAAAACTGGATCCATTTCAAACAATTTTAAAATGTATTTTGAAGAAGTTTTGAACCACACAACATGGTTTTACTTTTTGCAACAAAATCTGGGTCTGGATCCCTGGATCCAAATTTAACTGGATCCAAATATAATTTACCATTATAATCAGTGGGAATCTGATGTAAATATCCAGAAGTACATTAGATTGAAATTCAATCACGGGAAATACTAAGGGGGGCCGAGGCCTACTGAGAGTCATTTCCTGACCCTGAGCAGCAAAATAGTATCTACATATTCTACAATACGATTATTGTACCATATTCTAAGTAGTAGTATGTACCATACAACATATCCTACAAATAAAAACCTACCTTTAATGATGAGTACATATTTTCATATAATATTATTCTATCTACTAAGTACAATATCGTAGTTGTACTAACTTTCCTAATTCTCTTACACAACTAACACCTGACATCGGATTACCCGTGCACCAACTAACCAGCTAATCACGTAAGCTAGCAACAATGCACGATGATGACCCCCCTTGCCTGCCATTAGTGGCAGCCCATGGCTCAGGCTCAATCATCTCAAAATTCCCCGTAGTTTTGACAAATTCGACACACTAGTGTTGTGAGGTGTTGGCTTTGGATGTAGATACAGCTAGGCAATTCATCGTTTCGACCATGTGCAAGGCAATACTGATGTTTCCCCCCAGCAGCAGAAATGGCCATTGTTGGAAAAATTCTTATTGTTTAGCTAGGCAGTTTTCTGAGTTTTATAGTTTACAAGTATGATACCCGTCTGTACGCTGTAGTATGATAAATACCAGGCCTACGAGCCTTGGACCCCCTTAGTATTTCCCATGATTCAATAGAAAACACAAAATTACAAAACAAAAAACAGTGCAGCATGAACTCATATTAAAAATCAAAGTTATCCAGTCAATCAGGAACACAACCATGAGAAAACATAACACACCTTCTCTAATTCAACTAAAACTCTTGTCTGAATCACACTCAAAATCTGCAACATTTGCAAACTCTTGGGAGTCCTTGTTGGCAATGCCCTCATCATCTTTCATTCCCTTTCAACATGATGTAAAACCCAGGAGTGAATGTCTCTATATTTTGAAAAACGATTTCTTGAGTGGTGCCTCCATATCCATTGCTGTACACAGTTACTCACCAAGTGATTTAGTGGTAGTACCACTAGCAGAACCACCAACATCATCAGCAGCACCACTGTCATCAATATTGTTTCTATCTCATCTTGTTCCTTTCTGGAAGTGGATTTGAATATCTTACCCCAGAGTGATTTGTATTCATCTTCCATTGATTTTTGTTCTTCCACAAACAGTTTGGAACGGAGATACTTTTATTGCCAACCTCTACTAATAGTAATAGGTTGGTTGTTTGATGGAATGGAGTGGAAACATGCTATGATAGTTGAAATCAAGGCCTTTGTTGGTGGCCTGAAATCAGTGTAAAGGCTGATGCTATTGTTCAATTGACAATGTCTCTTCTCATAGTTTTCCTCTTACCACAATTTGTGGACATAAGTAGGAGTTCCAGAATAAAAAATTCCATGGTTTGTTTGCTTTGGTGAAGTCTGAATGATGTTGTTGATGAAATTGAAATTTAGTAGTTGTAACAAAGTGCAAGAAAAAAGTGCTAAATTTTAGTTCTGACTTTCACCTCCTGTCAAAGAAAGTGACTAAAAAATTGAAAAGGTAACTTTGTGCAAATCACTATGTTGAGAAACTGAGAAGGACAGCATGAATTTTTAATAAGAATTGCAATTGAAATCAAAAGCAAAGCATAAGATATTTATGTCATCAGTGTTTCAATGTTGTTAACCTTTACCCACCTAGAGGCTGATTTGGGACTGATATTCAAGTTTTTTGCACAAATCTTGACTGATGACCAAAAGAAACTTTCCAAATGTCCATTTATGCTCACAATGTTAGTTAATGAAATTAATGATAAAATTTATACCATTTTTTTCATGGTTCCAGCCAGTGGTTTTGGCATGGGGTAAGTAGATGACAAGCCCCTGTGCTGACATCTTTGTCATAGTTTATATACAATGTTCATTGATTATTTCAGATGTTATATACAGCATTTTTTTTTCCACAAAATATTATCAATATACAGTAACTATTATATATAAAAATATTTTTCTATGGTTTTTATGGGTAGTTTTGTAATAGGGTAAGCATATGGCCACAGTGGACAATTTGTGGCTGATTTTCAAGTTTTCTGCATAAAAACTTGACTTAGGACCAGCAAAAAGGACCCTAAATAACTATTTTTTCACAATGATAATTGATGGAATATATAGTAAAAGATCTATTTATCATTGTATTTTTCCCATGGACCTAACCAGTGCTTTTTTGTGTTTGGTAAGCACATGACAACCCGGGGCTGGCCATTTTGTCATCATGTGTATACAGTACTCATTCATTTTTTCAGAGCTTAGACAATGAATTTTTGTCATCATGTAAAATAATTGAAGTATACAGTATCAATTATAAGAAAAATTTTTTCTGTTCCTCTAAATGGAAGTTTTGTATTAGGGTAAGTATAAGTATTTGACAATGCTCTCAATGTAAGTAGTTTTGGGGACTTATTTTTTTAGATTTCGTATTTGATATCTCATGGGCCACACTCCTAAATGAAAATACCATATTCACAATCAAAATGATTTTTATTTCAAAACATAGTAATAATTTTTTTATTGGGATGTATTATTTAAATAATATTATTAGTCAAACAAAATATTTACATGAGATTAATTGTAATTGAAAATGGGAGAGTT
>JALLOT010004924.1:0-11992 GCA_036939595.1 Thalassiosira livingstoniorum
ATAATTACTTACCTAGATACCTATTATTATGGACATACGTCGTTACAACATAATATGGTACTGCAGTACAATAGATAGAGTTATTGTCCTTAAGGACAATTTTTTATGAGAACGCAGAAAATGATTCTTTCATACTCGTATTATTTTATAGATAAAAGAGTTAGTAGTATCTAATATGGTACTTACGCACGATTGGAAGTCAATATTACAACATACGAGCGGCGCACGCGAGTATGTACGTTAATTGGAACGAGCTTTAGTAAAAAATAAAAGTGTGGTACGTATTGTAGGTACGAGAGGGTACGAGTACTTATATCCTAGGTACAATACTGGTACATTACAATACTAACGAGCCAATGAAGTCAGTTCACACATTATTGCTCCCTCTGTTCCTGCATCGTATTTAAAAAAAAATGAAAATAAAAATAAAATAAAGATAAAAAAATAAAAAACGTTTCGCCAAAGGCGCTAGCCGCAGCGAAGCGGAGGCTAGTATCTATGTGTATGCTTTACAAATCACTTTTATCATCAATGTAAATTATTTCAAACCAAGGAAGATACTCTATAGAGATGCACTAGTGAATGCATATATTCCAAAAAAGTTGCAATGAAAAGAATACACTAGAACTTTTTGGATGTGTTAAATTTATTATACACCTCAGATTTATTTAATATAGTCTTAAAAACCCAGAGAATTTGATACTGCCATTGACTAATTCTACGCACTTATTCCTCCCTTTTGATTCCAATCCAACCCAAAAACTTATATGAACTACCCACCATTCTTTTGGATATCATCCATCCCACACACACACCTCCTTATTAAGCTTATCCTTCTTACTCCCTCAATTCTTTTTCACCCCATTTTCTTTCCCACATACATCCTCCTCTCTTAACTTCTCAATTCTTGATGATATTATGAATCAGTGTTTTTACTTGCTTTCAATCTTCCCCATGAATAGTTTTAAAAAATATTAACATTTTCTGAGTAAAATTAATGTTATTTACTTTCTCTGTACAGGTGAGGTGAAGAAAAATATCACCAACTCAACCTCAAATAGCTTCAAACTAAGTGAGAAGGTGATTTATAAAATAGCAATCTCCAAACCCCATGTAGATGTAGGGGAATAAAATTTTGTACTATGCATTTTTATACAAAATAAGTGTTCTGTTACAAGCTGTAATATGACACATTAGGCTTTTGATATATTGTTGAAGTTTGAAGTAATCCATCAAATAATATATATCATTACTTCCACAGTTTCATTTCTCAAGTGTGAGAGTTTGGGAGCATACAGTGATATCAAGCAGGAGAAGATACTCTCTTATTATGATTTCATGAGATGTGGCATCTGGCTGGTTACAAATGACACTAAATTTTATTGGTTTCAATTCACTCCACAAGTAATTCTCAAATTATACTGTTTCCAGAAGAAACTGGAATTTGTTTACCTAGTCTTTGTAAAGATGAGGCAAGTTAAATATACCACTGACTCAAATCAAATTGTACAAGATAATGTAAGTACTTCTTTTAAATGATTCTAATGAACTGATAAGGTGATGGAAAATATCATTCTGCAAACTCCATAGATATTAAAAAATGGTCTTTTGTACTGAATATTAATCTGTGAAGTAAGGCTGAAAATGTTACAAACTGCAATATCCTTTACTGAAGGCTTTAAATACTAACTTTAAAAGAGATTTTCAGACTTGAAGTGCACCTTAGTTGAAATATCATATGAAATCATTTAAACATTTTTGCATAATATGCTTGGGTAAATGATGATACAATGCATTCAGATTTTGATCTAACTAAAAGGAAAAACCTTTGTGAAATCAAATAAATTAAATATGAATCTTCTTTGCATATACAAGAATCTCTTTTAACTACAACAAAGCCAATCAGTTTTCAGAGAAAAATTGTGAGCAATGACATAGATTTAATAATCAGTAACATTATTTCATGGTAGCAACCAATCAAAAACCTTTAAAAACTTCAAATTCTCAAATTACACTTGATTTTAGTATTGTCTTGTATTTGTCTCTATTTGTTTTTGCACTTGAATTCCAAGTTTCTAGCAATGTGAGATTTTTTGACTAGACTTGGTATTTTTCACTACTTAGCTCATTCTATCTTTTTTAGAGTATTTGGAAGCCAATTGCTGGTACACAACGTCTTTGAGGAACCACGCCTTCTTCAAAACTATAAACAATCAGCATTTCAGTCTAAAAAAGTTTTTAATTAAAATAACAGCTACTTAGCAAAAATTGTTACTCTCATGTGTAAAAATAGAAGATTTACATAGATGAATAATATCCCTAACTGAAAAGAGGATGCTTACTGAAATCACCATCACTACTCAGATAATATACTGAATAGGGATTGTACATCATTAGAAGGAGTAATAACATTTCATTGTCATTATCTTACTCAATTTTAAAACCAAGAATGTCAACAAAGAGTCTTATTTAGATGTGTTGTCTATTTTCTGCAATGTCATGTTTTGAATGCACCTAAAATCATGTTATTTTGTGGCAATTCAAATTCAACACATGAATTGTGCAGCCCAATCAGCAATGTTAAATTCCATTATGTGCAATAAATAATCAAGTTCATTCTTACAGCCCATGACAAGAAATTATATTTATTAATTGGAGCAGAAATACTGACTCATGAAGTATTCCCATGCTTTTTTTGTTTGTGCATTTTGTGACATTGGGTGCTTTTGGGATTGGCTTAGTGTTTCACCTAAAAGTGTAATTTAACTTGTTGGATCTTAAAAATAAGGATCTCAAATGGTTTTACAATGTAACTGTCATTGTTTGGTGCCTAGGTATTATCTTTCAAAATGAATTTAGTTTAAGAGCTATTTGCGCCAATAGTCGTTTATTTTTGTCTAATTTCAAGGATTTGTCATGATACTAAATTATTTGTTTTCTTCAACAGCCAATGACTGTCGACTCCTGATTAATTGAAGCTATTTGAAGACAATGCCTACTGCCGCCGAACTATTCTAACCACGAAACCCACCGCCGACGAACTAACAGCCAAGCGACAGGCAAGTGACCCAGCGGTGATCAGCAGTGGTCGGCGGCAGTATGGACCACCTAAGTGGCACCTTCACTACAACCCACTCCTCTTGGTGTCTGCCAATGAGTACGTCATGCCGTCCGCTGTCGTTCCAATCTCCAATCCCCACTATCAACCATAAGTATTCTACGCCACCGACGTCCGACGTTGACGATCTAGCATGCCAGCAGGAACAAAAAATGGTAATTTAGCACTATGCAATGCCGTAACTGCAGCAGAAGTACCACCGCGCGTCAGTTTCAAAACAACAAACAATTCCCATGGGATCAATGACGTAAGAAGACGAATCACAACATCACAACAAATTCTTTGGCTCGAGAAATGTCAAAAACTGTTAAAAAGAGGGATTGGAAAAATGTTGGTAATGCCACTTTTTTCTAACAAAGTATTTTTAATTTGATGTTTGTTCTCACAAATAATTTCTTTCATGTTTCGTTAATCTATTTAGCAAATGCTCGCTATGAAGGAGGGGGGGGGGATTCGATGTCACATGGCACATGGGTTCAATTTTAGTTTGGAAGAGGCCATGTTGGGACGGTTGTGGGATTTGTGCGTTTAAACCGAGGGCCCCGGACCAGCAACCGCTGACCAAATTTCAAGAAGGGGGAAGAGTTCATTCGGAGTGGTTGTGCCATGTTTCGTCTACATGCCTCAATTTCTTAGGTGAGGGAAGGTGGCATCCGCTCGCGGACTACGGATCTCTTCCAAAGTTTCAAGCACCAAGTAAGCGAGAAGAATGTCAGATATATGTTTACATAAAAAGACAAACACAACTTCGGAACAAATTTTTTGACTCAAGGGAGCTCAAGGGCTTAAAATAATGTCAAAAAGAGGGGTTGGAAAAATGTTGGTAAGCCCACTTTTTTTCTAACAAAGTATTTTGTGTTTGACTTTTGTTCTCACGAATAATTTCTTTTCTTGTTTCGTTGATCTATTTAGTGAAGGCTCATTATGAAGGAGTGGGAGGAGTTGGATGTCACACGAGTTCAATTTTAGTTTGGAAGGGGCCGTGTTGGGGAGGTTGTGGGATTTTTGCGTTTAAACCGAGGGCCCCGGACCAGCAACCACTCACCAAATTTCAAATAACACCGGTGATGTTTTGCAGCGCCTGTAAATGCAATAGTGTATAAATGTAAGTTGTTGATGATGGAATTGATTTAACATTTTAATTTTCATTCAACTGCCAATTCTTTTGTGTCTCAATTTCTCCCCTACTTTTGAATTAAGGTGCAGAAATTTTTGAATTTATTTATTTTGTTCATTGGCCAGAGTAGTGGCATTGGCGTTGGCATTTTTCTTGACACTCTTTTGAAGTAGCATGCATGGACCTTCTTATTGTGGCGTCTCGACCGAATGAGTTGGAGTTGGTATTTAGACCGGGGGAGTGGCGTGCAGAAACGTAGAGCGTCTAAAAAGGGGGTCAGAACATCAACTGTTTCTTAATCTAGTCTAGAAATATACACACAACAACAGCCAATGCAGCATTTTTGTTCAACATCAACAAGTGCAACGTCGACCATTGGTTGCGACAAAAAATCATGCTCGGAACTCTCAGATAAATCTGAGACAAGCACGAAACATTCGACAGCTAACGTACGAACTTGATTCGCACGGCGACCTCTACCGTGGCGTCCTACAAAAGTATCAAACAGTCCTCCTTCTTTTCGTACATCTTTTTCACGAGGAGGTTCGACCTTTTTTTGATTAGTGCTATTTGCAATTAAAATCTCAAAAGAAGTGGCAACGGCTGAACTACTATTTCATTGCCAACGAGACAGAGAGACATCATTGACTGATGCAGTGGCATCCAAATCAACATCTTACAATTCTGTTGTTTATTTTAGTCGGTTTCCAACCTAAAATAAATCCACACGACAACCAACCACCGCATCCCTCAAGAGCTTGCAACCAACCCTCCTCCTCTGCCAGCATCAGGCGGTAAGAATGTTGGGGGATGCTTCTCGTCAACCTTTTTGAAAGAACGGCATGCCAATGCAAGAGTTCTGGGGGGTGTCATCTTTCAAATTGAAATTTGAAATACGCGCAAAAAGAACTTCAGACGATGCATCGGTCGAAGTCTGAAAGCCATTGCTGAGGGGAGAGAGGCATCACCAAACGAAACATGGTCATCCGGATAAACAATAACCAATGCCATCGTTGCGTGGGCATATGAAGCCAGGGCGTACTCTCCATGTGCAGCAATAGCTTCAATGTCGTAGGAGTGTCATGCCAAGCCTTTCATCTGAACGAAGGTCAGTTATCCAATCTCCGGCATTGAATGCGCAAAAGCAATTACTTAGTGCCAACTTGGAAAATGATGACAATGCCATATTAAAAGGCTTTGCCTTTTCGCTTTACGCACGTCAGCCAATCGAAAGGACGTTCGCAATCCAATCATGCCGTTTGTCTTGTCAAAGTAGCGGCAATACAGCCCCAATGAGAAGCCATTCCAACAAATGAATGCATCTTGAGGTCCTTGGCTCCAATTGCTAGAATAGGACAATTTTTTGTCATCTCCAGCATTGACAAACCAATGGCCCAACGATGGTGTCAGATGGTGCCTATTGATATATCTGAAAGATCCTTCATCTCGAATGGAATTCCTTTCGTTCATTTTTATCACCAGAAACAGTATGATCCAATTCAAGAGGAGGATTTTCACCAGCAGCAACGGGACAAAAAAGGGGAAGAGACTCATTCCCACCATTCATCGAGTCCCTACTACTCAGGCCCGGCAGCTCCAACAACTCTGTTACCTCATATTCATCAGCGGCACCGGTGGCACATTCTATGGTAAATCTTTCGGGTGGACCATCCTCGTCATCGTATCAGTCTCAACAGATTCACCTGTCATAGCGTTTGCATCAGTCTCAACAAAGTCCATTTTTGCAGCATTGTCGTTTCAATCTTGACCGACTTCACATTCTCAGCCAATTCAGTCATTACTGCCATCTCATCATTCAAAATCTCACCAATCTATCCGCAATGTGCATTGCATCAAAGCTATCATCCCAGCCCATCATACGGGCCTCGTCTTGCAATCCTTGTTCCTTCGAAGCACAAACTTCTTTTTCCTATTCGTCTTCGTCTCAACCCCATAATCATTTCCAATATATTCATCAGGTGCATCAACCACATCAACGACACCAGCAGTCGCAGCATTTGCTAAATCTAATGCATACAGAGCCTCAAGGCTCGCGATGATCTCATTTTGTTCACACTCGTAGCAACCCCTATTCGTCACACATACTTTTATCCCTTCATTCAACTCAGAACCAAATTGAGCTGTTTCGGCTGTGTCTTCGACGAATAATTTCAGTGGCACGAGAAATGACATTGGGAATCGTTGGAACCATTCCATGGATTTAGGGGCGATCACAATGCACTCAGGGTGGGAAGCGGGTCAAAGCAATCAGCATGGCCTAAGTGGTGCAGGACCAAGGCAGCCAGCATGGCCCTTATGTCTGGCATCCTGGTGCTGCATCCTTCGATCCAAACACTTAAAATTCTTTCAATGGATCGATTGCCCCGAAGCTCCAATGTCTGCCCCAGCGCCTGCTCCACGAGGGTATTGGGGGATAAGATTGCCGCCAATATGCTCGCGCAGACGGCGCAAGTCCTCAGCATTCCGTGGAGCAGAAGCTTTGGTGGTCCGGAGGACGGCCCATTGGAGGCGAATTTGAACGCGGAGGGGACGATTCCAGAAGAGATTTTCGAGAAGGGGATGGTGAGGACGGTGGAAGAGGCGGTGGAGGCGGCCAGAAATTTGCCATCGTTGCTCGAAACGTAGTGAAATGTTTGGAATAGAAAGAAGTGGATCGAAGATGACTATGGATGGGTGGTGGCTGGGCATGTATCTTTCAGGTTGTGTCCAAAGGCAATGCACATTGCTCAATGCCCAATAAACTGAGGCCATCGTTCGGCCACTGGTTTACCGTCGTTGGAGACGGCACGAAACTCATTCCACACGCAATCTAGCAGCTTGGCGAAGATCAAGCAGCTTGCATTTTTGTTCGAATTGCTAGCCGGGAATCACATGGGGACACTGCATCCGCGCCCGATGTGTCGTATTGGGCAGGCGATCAAGGGAAGATCAAATGGAAGACGATGATTGACAATGGGAATGATGGCGACCATCCATTGGGGCATCTCTTCGATTTCTTCTTCTCAAGGGCGGGAATAGCCTCAATAATTCCTTCGCGACAGCATCAGCAATTTTCAACAGCAGCAGAGAGAAGAGGCGCAGCTCAGGCGTCAACTTGGCTCGACAAACAGTAGCCATCTGGTTGGGGGGGTTTTCTCGTCCACGGGGCATTGCCACCATCAAACGATGATATTTGGTGCTCTGTTGTGCCTGGAAGCGGTAACAGGTGGTAAAAAATTCTGGGCCGTCTATGCCGATAAATGGCGAGTTAGGGTTGGTCAAAATCCGATGGATGTTTTGGAGTGCACCCCATTTCCGAGGACCTAAATAGCTTTCGCCGTTTCTCGGCTTGTAGGCGGCCCCGGCTTCTTTTTTAACACCCACATCGTCTTCCAATTACAATAGAGAAGCGTCGGCAGCGCCCCATTTACGCGAAAAATTTGCTTAACCAAGCAGCATCCGTTTGTGGGGCCAAGTTGCTCCCGAGCTGCACCCTAATTCAGAGGACCTGGATGGCCTTCGTTGTTTTTTTCGGCTCTCGGGTGGCCCTGGCATTTTTCAATGCAGAGATTACTGATTTGTTTTTGGAGAGGTTCAAGATGATGGGGGAGGAGCTGGAGAGGAGGAGTGAGGAGTTGAGGGTCAAGATTAAGGGAGTGTGGAGGATGCGAATGCTCAGGAGCTACTTTTCAAAATGATTGGTGAGACTTATGTGATTCATATCGATTTGAATAAGTTCAAGGCAATATTTAGCTTGTTGCTCACTAATATTCTCTATTTTCTTCACTCTAGACATTGTCAAGTACACACTCCCAACCAACGTATACATGAACAACCAATACGCCCTAGGCCTCAATCTCGACCCTCGGATCATGATCTCCAGAGACGAAAAAGCACGGGATATACCCTACGGCGTATTCTTCGTCCACGGTCATTGCTTTGATGCCTACCACATCCATTTCCGCAATAATGCCAGGGGTGGCATGCGTCTCGTCAGTCCCTCTTCTCCCGGGCAGCAATTTGACGAATGCTACGGACTAGCATAGGCTCAACAGCTCAAAAACCCTGTGTATAATGTGTCTCATTATTTGTACACTAACACAGTGAGTGAGAATCCAAGGCAGTCATACTTGTGGATGCCGTGGGACTTTCCGGTCACGTAAAAGACTTTGTTGTGTTAGAGTCCGTCAAGGCTTTTACGCGGCAAGAAATTGTCGACTTTCGTTGGAAGAAGGAAGTGTTGTAATTGCGGCTGGATGAGCAGGTTATTCCCCAAGATATCAATTGAGTTATTCGGAGGGCGGCGCAGAGGTGAAGTAGTAAGCCCAAGGCAAAGATCAACCACAAAGAGTATGGGGTTATATTCGAGGGTAAGTGGTTGTATGGGTTGAGATGTTACTTCTGTTTAATTCCAGCTGTTTGAGTATTGAAAGACTTGCCACATTGATTTCCAGGTCTTCTTTTAGGTGTCAACGTGTACGGAGACGTAGCTCTCCGTCACGTCCTAAACATTTACCCCAAAGAAGAGCCCTCCACGATCAAGATGGCCGGAGGATCCGACGGAGACGTTGCAGCGAACGAGCTCAAATTCCTCCACCGTTAATTTGGAGCAAATGCACGCATCATCAGTATTGCCGAATATTCTGTATGTGCTGAAGATCCTGCTGGATTGGACTGGGATGAAGTCCTTTGTCTCGTCGCCAACAATTTGTCCATTGAACACTTTAACCCTGCCAAACTCGGAGACGGAATTCGCACATGTGGATTCGATCCAATTGAGATGACTATCTTTAATTTGGCAGTTGGAGAAGACCCGATTTGCTGCATGTGCCACAGATGTACTTCAGGTGCGGCAGAGGTGTCAACGTCATCGTCCTTGGCTTCCTCGGCGTCCTCCTCTTCCTCTCCTACGTCCTCTTTTTGGCCATTGCCGACTTCTTGGTTGCTGCTCATGTCACCGCCAAGAACGGCACTCTCATGACCCACACGGCCCAGAGGAATCACACAAATCCCCGCATGGTCCAGGATACATACTGGCTCCTTGGTGCGACAGAAAGGTTGCTTGATTTGATCGGATTATTGTCACAATGAATGTAGGAACAGCCATGCCGACCCACATGAGGACATGATCGGCAACACGAACGCCACATCCTCCATACCCACCGCACTTGCCATCTCCAACATCCCCTCCCTCACCGCCGTAGAACCGCACTTCAAACTCCCACTCGACAAAAAGCCCCATCCTTTGGAGGAGGGACGCCCGCATTCGCTAAGCGGATGGATTGAGGGACGCCGAATGTTCGTGGGAGATGGTTGGCGGGGACGGTGCATGTGGCGGCGTGTGTTCCCAAGATGATGAGGCACGGTGGACACGGGGAACACAATGCAAATGGCGGAATGGCGGGAACTCTTTGTCTGGCTGTGGCAGATGTTGGGTCCGAGACGAGGAATACAGCGGTGAGTAGGGAAGCATCGGGGCAGGACGAGGCGCTGACGGAGCTTTATGGGGAGCACGGGCAGCGTAGGGATTGTACGAAGTCGGCGCCGAATGCGCCAAACGGGCAGAAATGGTACAAAAAGAAACTTTGCGACTAAAAATTAAAACATGCTTTTAAATAATTGATTCCATAGTTTAGCACTATATCCCTTTCAATTCATCAATTATTAAGTGTGTGAACAAAAACATTCTAATATGCAAGTGGTTTCTCAGGCCGTGGCCTCCAAACAGGGAAATCTTCCGACTCTCATTTCAGAATCACAGGCACAAACTTTTCTGAAGAAATACAAGCAAATCGGTATCCCTGGTGCATCTGAGCATCACTCAGGCAATGATGGCATATCCCGCAGCGATGGCAGCAAAGGCGGCAGAAGACGCGCCGACAATGCTTCCGGAGTTTTCGCTGGACGCAATCTTGGGAAGGCCATCCTGCCCCTTCAACTCAACCTCCAACTCGAATGCTTCTTCGGCATCGGCCTGGAGGGCACGGGTGTCTTTGGAGTTGAGGCAGCGCCCAGTCACGTAAGTGAGAGCCGCAGTTCCGGTGACCACAATGGAGCCCGAGGAGTTCTCGTCATAAATTCGGGGCACGAGGAGGGTTCCGACTACGCACAGATTCCCGCCAGCATCGCCGCAGGTCTTGGTGGTGACAAAGTTGGGGCCATTGGCATCAATCGGAGTGATGGCGGGGTCGTAAGAAGTATCAGCCGTCTTCTTGATTTCAAGAGAAGTAATGTCAATTTTGACATCGGTATCATCGCTCTCAATGCCGATGNTCCGGAGTTCTCGGCGGTAGCAATCTGAGGAAGATCGCCGTTAGATTTCAAGTCGATGTCCAACTCGAACTCTTCGGTATCGGCTTGAATGGCACGAGTCTCCTTCAAGAAGCGGCGTCCGTAAGTGATGGAAGCGGTTCCAGTGACCTTGATTCCGTTATCGTCAGCCGCCTGCTGATCAAGAAGGGAGGGCACAAGGAGAGTGCTGACAACACACTTGTTTTTGCCGGTCGACGAGGTCTTTGTGCAGTCCTTGGTGGTGACAAAATTTGTCTGAGAGCCAGTAATAGGAGTGATACTGGGGCTGAACAACGAACCATCTTTCTTCTTTAGCACGAGCTCAGTGATGTCCACGGTAACATCAGAATCGTTACTTTCTACCGCAATGTGGAAAACTTCGCCAATATTCAATGCATCACCTCCGTAAGTAACTCCATTCACATCAGAATGAAAGGCATTGAGGTTTGCTTCACGAGTATCTTCTGCCGTTGCCGTCTCCGCATTGAAGGGCGAAGTAGCAATGTTATCGACAGAAAAATTTCCCGTTTGGTCGTAAATGTAAGTGACTTCGACTTGAGTCATGGCTGCAAGAACGCTCACTTTTTCAGCGTCGTCCTTGAGGTCAGCCCTAGCGCAATAAATCTTGGTGACTGTGCCAGTCTTCTCACCGGCAGTAACCGTGCCAGTCAATGTCGCTGAGGTTGCTCCATTGGTGCTTTCGTTGCTGTTGGCCACGGTTGTTTTGAATGCACCACCTCCCTCGATTATGGCATCATCGCAGGTTCCAGCGATAATGTTGGAGTACAACTTGGCACCAGAAACAGAGGTCTTGACGGTGCCGTCGGCATCACGCCATTCGAAGTTGCATGTAATTTCGTCTGTGCCGGCGCTCGCCACTGCAGTACAACTGCTTGGTTCTCCTTCAACTTCGCCAACGACGGAAGTGCCTTCGTAGTCCGCCAGAGTGAGGCCTGCAGCCTACAAGAAAACCAAAACAAAATCAATCATGATTGCCAGAAAAGTGTGTCGGAGTGTCATATCAAGTATGAGTGCTTTAGTGAAATTGCGAATAAGTGAAATGATAGAATGGACAAGAGGAAAATGGACACTCACTACTTTGTAACATGAAGCACCTGCATAACCATTTGCGTCATCCACGGGACCAGTTCCCTCATCTAACGAAGAACTTGTCATGCTAGGTGGAAGCTGATTGTTATCAAAAAAGCAATAACAATTTCCACCACCATTTGAAAAGCCTACAAGCCCATCATTGCCAGGTATGTCCTTACAAGATGTCCCACAATCACCGTTTGAGCTAGCTCCATTTACAAAGACGTAACTATAATAATTACTGGAACTATCTAGGCAAAACCCCTGACCCACGTAGTCAAATCCGACAACAGCTTCTTGGAGATTCCTGTTGGACTATATACGACGACAAAGTGCAATGCAGACATGGGTGTGAGTGGTAGGTAGTAGGTTTG
>JALLOT010004929.1:0-10083 GCA_036939595.1 Thalassiosira livingstoniorum
CCAGAAGATGACAGACACAGAAATAGACAGAAATAGACATGCTTGAAAAATAATATCAGTTTCATTCTACATCATATTATGTAAGGTAGCTCTCTAGAAAGATAGATTGTCTTACTTGTAATTACGGTAAAGTTAGTACATAAGGTACCGCCATAACTACAATACTATCTAAGTACAATACCTTCTGATTCGAGTTGGATTTTTTGCCGGTTGGTCGAGCGTCGAGCGAGAGTGATGAGTCAATGCCCGCTCAATCTATCTACTACCTTTATCCACAGTACTCTCCCCTAAGAACAAAAAATTCCTACATACGAATTCCTAATGCATGATTTTGGTATGTCCTTTTTAGTCAAGAAAAATTGACCAAAGCTGGAAGATACGTACTTATAATAAAGGTAATTTCAGGTAATTTCAAGCACTGCATGAAAAATAAAGGGCTTACAAAAGCTGTCAATTTTTAGAAATTAAAATAGCTGCGCCTTTAACAGCCTCTGACAGCTTTGACTCTCCTTTGATTCAACTTTGAATATTTCTTTTGAATGCCATTATTGGCGGGCGCTGGGTCCAAAAAATTCCAAAAAATCCAAAAAATGCCCGCGCCAAACTGATTGCATCTTGGCTGTGATTGCCATTGCCACCATTGCCATTGCCGTTGCCATGGGATTTATTGTGGAGTCATTGAAAAAGGTCCACGACCTTCCCGTGTTTAATGATTAGTACCATAGACGGAGAATACAATCTATCTACACCATGCACGCAAAATGAAAAAACAGCAACAGCAGGCAACTAACAGCGGCTTTACGCAGCTCTACAATAACAATGAACAATGGCAAACCAACTCCAATCTGAACAACACAACCAACATAAGTAACTGCATTCGACATACGTGATACCAAGTTCAGTTCCGACTTCATCCCCATCACTCAACTTCCAGAGGCAAGAATGACTTGGGAAATCTTCGGCTAACTTCATTGCTCTCATCTCATCCTATTGCAACCTACAGCAACCATTATCGAATCCAGAAGCGAAGCAGTGTGAAAGCAGTAAAGGCAATCCAAAGAGTGGAACGGGTCGAATAAGTCGAAAGAGTCGAAACAGTCAAAAGAGTCGAAAGAGTCGAAACATACTCAACATGGATCAAGAACAGCATCTTGACCAGCACCATCCTCGTCATCACGGGTTTTCACTGCCACAACACGTCCACAATGTCCACAATTTCAACAGTGTCAACAGTGTCCACAATGTCCACAATGTCCACTGCCCAATGGCCGAGAGGAACGGGACGAAGCATCGTAGACGGCATTGTTGCCATCGCCGCCGTAGGCAACGAAGCAGCTTCAGCAGCATAATCCGCTCGACCACCATTTCGTTCTCGTCGGCACTCCTCGCAACGAGCTTGGTCACCTCCTTAGCCACATCGTCCGCCGCCGGTCTGAGACCGTTGAAACCTTTGAGACCTTTGGAACATTCCCCGATAATCGAAGGGGCAATGCAGTCTCAGCTGCCTCAGCTGCCACACCAACCCCAACATACGTATCTGCAGCAACCTCTACAACCTCAACAACTACAGCACGTCCAAGAATCACACCAAGAATCACACCAAGCTCGTTACCAAGCTCAATACCAAGCTCAACACCATCCTCATCGTCCTCAGCACCCGCAATCTCAGCTCCATCGTCGAACAAGAGACAACGAAGACAACGACACCAACGAAGAACTGCAATGCCCCCCCTCCCACACGGGCTTCGCACCAACCCCCACATGCACGCACTACTTCCTCTGCCGCGATGGAGTGCCTTCTTCTTCCGCCGTGGCTTGCGGGAATGGATTGCTGTTCGATTCCGAACTTGAGATATGCAATTGGAGCGTGGATGTGGCGTGTGAGCCGTTTTTGGTGGAGGTTGTTGCTGGTGTTGGTGTAGGAGACACTGCTGGCATGGAGCTGGGCGAGGGGTTGGAAGCGGATGATCCATTCACCACGACTACAACGACGACTCCGGAAGCTACAACAACGACGACAACGACTGCAACAACAACCACTCCGGAAGCTACCACTACCACCTCCGAAGCACCTCCTGCAACTACGTCGACTTCTACAACAACATCTTCAACAGCCACTTCCACAACAACCACTTCCACAACGACTGCAATGACAACAACAACATCGACTACAGCGACCACCCCCTTCCACGACGGGGCCTCTCCCGGAATCGGATCCAATTACGGCTATCGACCCTCTTCCAATGCGTACAATTCCAATTATAATGGGGCTCCGGGTGCGGCTCCGGCTTTGGCACCGATGGGTTATGGTGGCGGAGGCAGTGGAGGGAGCGGAGGGAGTGGCAGTGGCGGCGGTGGAATTGGAGCGAATTACGGGTATTCGGGCAAAAGTGACGGTAGCTACGGATTCCAAACTGCCAATGGAAGCAATGGTGGTGGAAGACCGCAGGCGTTCATGGTCCATGCCATGAATGATGCCGATGCAACTTCCACTACGACATCTGCAACTTCTACGACTTCTACAACCTCGACAACTTCTACAACTTCTACGACCACGCCGGAAGTTACGCCAGAAGCTACATCCACAACAATGGCAGCTTCTACCACGCCCGAAGCTACCACCGCCACCACTTCCACTGCATCCACCACCACGGAAGAACCGACAACAACTTCCACTTCCACCACGACTTCGACTACTGAAGAGCCCACCACCACCACAACAACCACTACTACTACGACGACTACCACAACAACAACGACATCGACCTATCCCAACCATGCCAAATACATCGAAACCAAATCTATCATTGCTTACTACACCACTCCCACCACCACAGATCCAATTCGTAGGGCAGCCCCCAGCAATCTCCAAGACTCCAAATTGCTGGATAAAATTACGAGAATCAATTATGTGGGATTCACTTCGGATGACGATGGAATGATTTACGGAAGGGAGGGAATCGATGGCGTTGGTGATGATGCCATGGCAACGACGTTGTTCGGTCCCATAGATTGGCTGGCGAGTGGGATGGCTCCTCCGAACCCGTATGAAACTCATGATACTGGAAGTAGTGGGAATGGCGGGTGGGATCCCAATGTGCCACCCACTTTGTGGAGTCCCACCACCGCCTCCTCATCTTCCACCACCACTTCCTCCAGCAATTCTGGTGCCAATGATTCCAATGGTGCCAATGTCGCTAATGTCGAGGAGGAACCCATCACCAAAGAAATCTGCTGGACTTCCAGCACTGGCAGCAACGACAGTGACTACAGCGAAACCTGCCATCACCGCACGACCCGAGAGGGATTGCTCTCCATCGCCCACGCTCACGGAGTGCAAGTCTACGCCAGCATCGACGTGGGAGAATACTTTGCCCTCGTGGAAGAAACAATCTCTGGATCAAGTAGTGGAAGTAGTGGAGGTCTCCAAACCATCAAAGCCCGAGAGAAATTCGCCGAGCAGTGCGCCAAGTTGATTTCTGAATATGGATTCGATGGGATTGATTTGGTGGCGTACGATTATCCTGGGGATGGCGATCCTCTCGCTGCGGAGGATGCTGGTGATAGTGGAGCAGCGGCCTTTGATTGGAGCACTCATGGAAGTGGCAGCAATGGAAGTGGTAGCAGCGGGAGTGGAAGTGGGGGAAGTGGCAGTGGAGGAGGAGGAGATGATCCACCGAGCCTGCGCTACCTGCACCTCCTCCAATCCATCCGCCTCCAACTCGATCTCCTCTCCGCACAAACGAATCGACATTATGGCTTGTCCGCCGCCATGCCCTGCATTCCCCATTGGATACGCTATCCCGACATCAAAATGGTCGTGACCATGGTGGACGAGTTGAATTTGATGAGTTTCGAGTTCCACACTCCCGGGGATCCCCAACCAGCAGTGGGCACGATTGACTGGGGGTCCAATGGAGTCGAAGATAGCACATCGAACCTCTACCAAGGCCTCGAAATCAATCCCGACATCACCGGGACCAACGCCCCCCTCTACGATCAAGATTGGGGCAGAGACGTGTTGGGATACAGCGTCCACGCCTGCGTGCGGTCGTACGTGGCGGCCGGGGCCAAGATCGAGGATATGAATGTGGGATTGCCATTTTTTGGACAGGGGTATGCGGGGGCGGAGGGGATGGGGGAGGAGCATTGGGGGAGGGATGTGGGTTCGTGGGAGACGGGGATTCCGAAGGTACGATTTCTGAATGACAATGGGACACCAAATGATCATTTTATTCAGTGTCTCAAATCTTTTTTCTAACTTTATTTCAATTCTCTTTTCTTGACATCTATTCTACTCTCTGTCCATTGCAGTATTATGAAATCAATAAGTACCTCCAAGAAGGCATCCTTCAATCGGAGCGAGAGCCCAAAACCATGACGGAAGTGGCGCACTTTACCAATAATGGAGAAGGAGGCGGTGTGGTCAGTTTTGACAATGAGCAGAGCATTTGTGACAAGGTCGGGTATGGCATTTCCAGTGGTTTGAATGGCTTTGTCATTTGGTACGAAAAAGAAACTCAAAATGAATTATGATTTCATGTGTCGTTTCTTTGTGTTGTCCATGCCCACATGGTGTCATTTCATCTCATCCCATCCTTTCATTTGCTTCTCCATTTTCTATCTTCCAGGGAACTGAGCGGCGGCATCCTCGAAGACCTCTCCACCCCCCTCCTCGACGCCACCACCTTCAAACTCCAAAACCCCCACATCGACTGCTCCACCACCTACCTCTCCCAACAAACCTCCCAAACTACCCAACACCTCACCGTCACCATCAACGGAATCACCATGGAAGGTCAATGGGGACCGAGGATCTACTACCCCAATTTCGGAATGTATCAATGCCGCGAGGAAGACGAGTTGAAACCCGTGTGGGTGACGGAAGATCACATGTTTTCGAGCAAGGTGGAGTGTTGTCAGGAGTTGTTCGATTGGATTCCGGAGGAGGAGTGTTTGGGGGAGGGGTTTAAAGAGTGGAATTTCTTTGGGCAGGCTCCGAAGCAGGTGGAGGAAGTGGAGGAGGAGAAAGAGGAAGAGAAAGAGTTGGTGGCGATGGGGACTGAAGCGGAGAGTTCTACTTCAAGTACCACCACGACCACCACGACAACGACAACAACGTCGACGTCCTCCAAGAATGAACCGACGAGTAACCCCACGACACCTCCGCCTCAAACACCAGGAGCCACGAGCGAACCCACAACCAACCCAACAACCAAACCCACAAACGCTCCAACCCGCTCGGGAGCATTTGTCGGCGGATGCCCCGCAACTTACGACCCTGCTTCCACCTACTCTGTCGAAGATCGTGTCGAATACCTCGGATACGTCTACAAATGCATCGATGCCGCGTATTGCAGTCACGTGGCATTTGCACCCGGAACGTCGTTGGAGGGGGATGCGTGGGATTTGTCAGGATGGTGTGCCGGAACTCTAGCTCCAACAGAAGCAACTACCGATGCTCCTACTCAAGAACCCACCAAGGAGCCTACGGAAGTTCCGACAAATTCTCCGACGGAGATGCCGACCAAAAAACCTACCAAGAGTCCAACGGCGCGTCCGACGAATACACCGACGAAGAAGCCGAGTTTGATTATGAATCCGGTGGTTACTCCCGAGCCGACTCCGGTTCCTACTCCGCATCCTACTTCGGAATCCACACCGGAACCAACAGAGCCAGTGACTCATCATACAACCATTTGGGTCACAAAATCTCCCACCAAAACTCCCACCAAAACTCCCTCCAAAACGCCCACCAAAACACCTACAACGACACCCACCGAACCGCCCACCCAAACTATGGTACAAAACTTTGGCTCCGTCAACGTCTCTTCCTCCAACCAAGACTCTCAAGGCAATGACAACACCCAAGAATTACATTCCGGCGGACCCCCCCAAGTCACAGTCTACGCCGCACAAGACGCGGCCATATCGGAAGCCAACCCCCAAGCCACTTACGGAGCTCATCCCATGCTCGTAGTCGATGGGGGTGGAGATGAAGCGACGCCGAACAACCTCACTCCGACCATTGGCAATCGGTACGATGTGTTGCTGAAGTTCCAATTGGACTTTTTGGCAGGATCGAAGGAAGATACGATCGAATCGGTCAAATTGCGAATGTATGCCAAGGATGGATCGGCACTTGGGGGGATATTTCAAACTACCACCGATGTTTCTTGGGAGGAAACTACGGTAACTTGGGAGACGGCGCCCAAGGCGGATGGGATAGTATTGGGTCAAGCGTGGAATGTGGAGAGCCAGTCGTGGTTGGAGATGGATGTGACAGTGGCGATCCATTGGGTTACGAGATTGGGAGGAGAGTATTTGGGGATTCGAATTACGAGTTCCAATGCGGATCGGGCGATCTATGCAAGTGTGAATGGAAAGGATTTGAGTTTGGCTCCGAGGTTGGTGGTGGAGTTTAAGGAGGGGTCGAATGGCTTGGTGGCGGCGGAAACAGTGGCTGCCTCGTCATCGACGAGTACTACGAGCACTACGAGCACTACGAGCTCTACAAGCTCAACGACAACTTCCACGACGACATCCACAACCACAGCAATTCCAGGAGTGCCAACCAAAGAACCCACTCCCAATCCAACTCCCAATCCAACCCAACCTCAAACCTCTCCTCCCACCAAAGAACAAACCCCCAATCCTACAAATGCACCCACTCCCAAACCCACCAAGAATCCAACTTTACCGCCCCACGAGCCACGTCTGGAAGGGGAGGCATTATTACTTTACGCGACTGACGATGCGACCCTCTCAAGTCAACATCCCAATGACAACATGGGATTGGAAGACACCCTCGTAATCACGGGCGGGGATGAACCCCAAGATGCATTCCTCAGGTTTGACATCACCGAACTATGGCAGACTCAACCCAAGTCGGCAATATTGGCACTCTACGCCACTGACGCCTGTGAATCCGCAGGATTATTCAAGGGAATCAAAGGATCATTCAATTGGAAGGAAGATGAAATCACATGGTCGTCCGCTCCCTCCTTCACTGATCACGGTGGATCATGGATTGGTACCTTTGGTGCAGTATCCAGCGGTGGTTGGGTGGGGTTGGATATCGTGTCATCGGCATTTCAATGGGAGGTGGTCAAGTTTCAAAGTTCGATATCGATTAGGATCGAGGCGGATAATGGGAAGGGGTGTGTGTATAGCTCGATTCAGGGGGGGAAGGCTCCCAAGTTAATGCTTCAGTTTTAATTATTGGCATGAATTTGTACATTATTTTTCATTGAAAGTTGTAATAATAGTAAAGAAAACAGGAAAGGAAATCAAGAAAGTTTGTAATCGCCCAACATTGGTATTCGTACTTAGTAGAAATAGAACCACCTACCTACTTACTGGCTAATGCATGCTGCTTTGATTTTTGTCAAGACAAACAGCTCGCTTGGTGAGCTTCCAATAGCTTCTAATGTTGGTCATCGACCATCTCTTTTCCCTTGCAATGTGCGGGGAATCTCGAAGCGACAAAAGTCTCAAGAACTATCAGAGACGACATGCAAAAAATTCCAAGAGATCAGAACAGAATCAAAAAAAATTGTAAAAAAGGAGCGAGACAGATGCCATCGATTCCACCATAAGGGAAAAAGTAGTCTAGGAAATTCAAAACGATTCAGAAGATATACCAATAAATTCCAACACATTGAACAAATTTCTGAATTATTTTAACCGGGAACAGATTTTTAGACGCACAGCGGACCCAGACCTGCATTACGGACGATTCAAAGCTTATTCTCATCATCGCTGTTATTCATGAAAAGCCATGGCATTTGCCATTCTCGCATGACATTGAACACGCGGTTCAAACTCTGATCCTTTACCCTCGGGTCAGGATCTCGTTCGTTGATGAATGCCAGGACGTTTGGCATGAGCTCAAACGGAACATCATTGAGAAAGTGTATGCCAAACTCTGATTCATCACCTCTGTCCTTTTTGTCGCCTCCTCTTTCATCTCGCTCCATCCAGNGACCACGACCGCCACCGAGAAGCGCATTGAAAATCTTTTGCTTCTTACAACCCGCTGGAAAACCAGCCTGATTGATATTCAACAATTTCAAATCAACATCCTCCGGGACTGATTTCAATTCATCAAACAAATCCAAATGACACGTGTGATTTGAATCATGAATAGCATTCAAACTACGAGTGTCAGAAATTGTATTCAACAGTGATCGATATCCAGCCGAAGAAAAGTTATTTCCCATGAGGCCAAAATGGCGAAGTCTCGAATTATATCTCAGAGACTGTGCAAGCAATTCTGCATCTCTGTCATTGAAGTCGTTATCATCCAGCCATAGATAGTGAACCCGTGGATTAGACGCCAGATAAAAGGAAAGAAGTGTGGCACTTCCGATATTATTTTGTTTCAAAGAGAGCATTCTCAAACTTTGACTGTAGGTAAACGCCGGCACAAACTCAGACATCCACTCATCACACAACCCGAGTCCACAGTTGCTCATCTCTAAAATCAGTAGACGGGGGTGGCTCCGGATCGATTCGCAAAAGCGCGGAATTGCAGAGTAGTCTTCACCCTGTTCCAATTCGTTGTTACAAAAGTCGAGATAGTCAATGGTGGTATTGGACTCCATGATGGTGGCTACCATTTCTATGCCTTCTGCTCCAAAAGCATTTCTGTTCAAGATTAGTCCGTTGATGGGGATGGAGGTGAGGGCGGGAGTTAGGACGTCAAGGACTTCTTTGGAGAGGTGGATGCAAGATATTTCGAGTATTATCCGATCGTATCCTCTCGCTGTGCCATGGTCATCGCCAAGTGTTGCTAATGCGAGGGAAAACTCCCGCCAAAGCGGAAATAATAAATCATCGTAGACCAATAAACCTGCCGGAAACTCATTCACATCATTCAAATTTCCCATGGGAATGAGCGAGATTTCAATGCGTCGTTCATATCGCCGTTCGTGCAAATTACGAATCCAGAATTGGAGGTCGAGTTGAAGTGTTTCCATTGCTTGGGCGTAGATTGGGTTGTGGCCAAGGGTTAGGAAGCGCATGCCTGGAATTATGGGGACGCTGTTGCCGTGAGAATTTTGTGTTTGTATGCTTGTGGTGGCGGATTGTTCATTTACTCGCTCCATTGTTCGATGCTAAGAATGATGATTATTGGATAGCGTGGCTCTATTGTTGTATTTGATGTAATGAAAAGTGAAAAGTAATGGCGAACGGTCCAATTCTATTTATGTGAAAAGCTTTGGGTGATGCCAAAACCACCATAGCGCTTTAAGTCCCGCAACCCACGATTCTGCAACCATTTTTTGTTGATTGCATTTGATGGGGAATTCAAGTGGCTCGAATCACATCACATCATTAGGTTCCGAATGAAGAATTCTTGGTGAAAGGTTTTGAGTCATGTTGAATCTAGTCACGGCATGGAAACTGTGAAAAAAATAGGAAAATCGTTTTGCAACTGAGTATGGGCATTTATTTCCACCTATCTCATTTTTGAATATCGTCTGTGGATATTTACCATACTGTGCCATAAAACTCTGCAACGTTTTCAGTCTTGGGTACAATCAACCACGGTGCTTTAAATCGAAAAATGCTCCGTCTCATAGGCGATCACGTCATCGACGACGGTGCGGGTAACCGTGTTTTGAACATCCAAAAAATATGCTTCGACGTGATTGGCCCTACGATCCCAAGTTGTGGGGAAGACGTAGTGGACATCATCTTCTCGTCCTGCCAGGTTGGATCCAGAGGATCAGCGTCGAAGGATCGGCGTCTGGGTCTGGGGCCGAGGCCATGGCGAAGAAGATGGCAGGCCGAAGCCTGGAGGTACAGAAGATGAACAAGTAGAGGAAGAAGAGAAGAAGAGCTCCGTTGGAGAGGAAGGAGGGATGTGTCAACGATGAGCGGCTAAGCGGACACCATCGTCACACGACCTCTTGGTTAGGGGCGAATACCTAGAGGAGAGATAGATAAAGTAGTAAGTATGGTATGGTAAGTAGGCCTAAGGCTGTCTTTTTGTTCTTCTCACTTTGTGACTTCGTCACATCGTCACATTTGATTTTTCGTGCGTCTGTCCTTCGATCGATGTGGCAATGTGACCAA
>JALLOT010004935.1:0-10873 GCA_036939595.1 Thalassiosira livingstoniorum
TCCGATAAATTTCCTTACGAAAACATCGATATCGGTCTGTTTTCGTTTTGAGATGCTTATCAGAAGCCTAAGTAAACCTTAATTCAAGTCTGTTAGATCTCCAATTACTTCCCATATTTTCACATTGCACTTATCAGATAGTTTACTCTCATAAATTAGTCAGAATGTAATTCACAAGAAATTTTCTAAGCAAGTAGGTAGATCTCAACATGTCTGACTAATTGTTTTTCTCACCTAGTGTACCTACATGACATCCACCAGCTTCATCATCTAATCACCACCAATGGCACCATGACTACGTACACCACAACCTCCATCACTGACATGAAAGCAGGATCCCCTGTTGAAAGGATCAACCCCCCATTGTTGATAGACTGAATTTATGGGAACTCATGCAAGCTAGAATTGCAATTACCCATATACCCTTTACCCTCACCAGTCCCATTTACCTTTACCCTGGGAAATTACCCGGTAATTACTCGGTAAATAAAAATTTTACCTGGTAATTACTGGGTAATTGCTCTGCTCCAAAATCACGTGTGTAAGTGGTAAACAGAATGAATGAGGGTAAATGAAGGTAAGTTGACATAAACACCAAAAATAAACACAAGTGCATTATTTTTATGAGATAACATTTTTATCAGAAAACAATGTTTTTAAACTTGTTTGTACTCAGAATATTGGAATATAGCATTCACTGAAAAGGGTCTGAAGTACATCAATGGGTTTTAATGATTTGATGAGTTTGCAAAATATTGTTGATGGTGAATAATGAAGGTAAAAGTACCATTTACCATGGTAAACAGGAAGGGTAAATTCTTGATTTACCTACGGTAAAGGGTAATTACCATACCCCACCCAAGACTAGATTTACCCAGTAAATTACCCTTTACCGGGTAAAATACCAGGTAAATGCGGCTCTAGCATGCAAGCCCTCAAAGTTATCTGTTGTTGTGCTTGAATGATACCTTCAACATGCATTCAATATTGAATTTGTCATAAAGTGCTTGATGCCACCAACTTCTTTGCTATGTATTCACAGGAGGCAATCCAGCCTCTATCACCACCAACAGATGCACCAGTCTTCCAGGGCCATAAAGACACTGGACAATGTGAAACCATTCACCTGGCATGGCAAGAAGAGCAAACAGAATGCAAGAATGTCAAAAATGTTAACATCACCCTCATCACCATCTTCCTCCAAGCCATTGATGATTATTACAATAGGGATATTGAATCAGATTTTATTGGGATGCCAGATGCAACTTTCATTGATATCTTTAATGTCTTCAAATCACAACAAAGTTGAGTCACTCCTGTGGACATTCATCACAACAAGACGAACATGGAAAAAGATTATGATCTCCCTGACCCCATCCAACACATGTTTCACCAAATTGATGATGGTGCTAAATTTGACCGCCATGCTATCCATCAAATTGAAGATTTTGACATGATCACAACAGGTGAATCAAACATCCTTTGCACCAACAACTTTCCAGTTGAATATGGTGACTGGTACCATGTGCCTGAAGATGAAAGCTCATGGAATGAGTTCAAGGTGTGGTGGTAGGGAGCCTGCGATCTCAAGCAGGAAACCAAGATAAACGCTGAATCCCAACCCAACCAAGAAACTGATTTTGAGCAGACAATTCAAAACTTTACCTCTGCTCATACCAACAACACAGCATTGTTTGATAACCTCACTGAAACAAATAATCAATTAAGCATTGACCTCAATCAAGGCATGCAAACCCTCCAACAACAACTCCATGTAATTAACCTTCACATGGACCACATGACAGCAGCAGCCACACTGTTGCCACAAGTACCACTTGACATCACCCATGTGTATCAACAAATACCAATGGGCATGCCCAATCCACCGAGGCAGTATCATCCTTCTCCTCTGCTCCCACTAATGCACTACCCCCAAAACCCACTGCCTCAACAATATCAACCAAAAAGGACATGCTGCAATGTTGGCAGCCCCTATCCTGGACACTGTTAATATGGACCTATGAAACAATTCCAACAGGGACGTGGTAGCCATGATAATGCCAATTATCATAATCAGGGGCCCATGAATAACCAAATACCACAGCAACCATACACAGGATGTGGAAATGCTGATTGTGGACAATGTGTAATCAATGCCCTGTACACCAACACTATCAAAAGGTACAACAAGCTAAACTGTTGTTGGACTCATGGCTTTGACATACCTGACAATCATTGCAGGAGGAATTGCATGAATCCAGCTTTCAGACACATGTGGAATGCTGCACTTGCATAATCCAATGGACAGTAGCATGAAAAACGTGCACAAAACCCAAATGCCACAGCAAATACCACAACAGGAATATTATTCACAAATAGGGGCAGGCAGTAGCTGTTATGTGTTGAATACATTTTTAAATGTCAACACTAGCCCAGACTCCATGATAATCCTTTGTAACACAGCTAAATGTACCACTGGCGATGAGACAATTGTCGCCAACAATAATCCCCCCTGCAATCATCACAACCCAGATGATTGGGGCCTCCTTAATACAGATCGACCAGTAATATGATAGCATTAAATGCTCCTGTCAAAAAATGTGTAACCTACTGAGAATTCTACTGAAGTCTTCATGACAAATCAGACCAAATCAAAATCCACACAGGAATGTGAAATCAATTGGCCAATGCTCCCACCAGCAGCAAAGCATGGCCATATCATTCCTAACTTTCACCGCACCTTGATATCAACCAACAAATTTACAGGGGCAGGTCATACCATTGTCATTGAACTTGACTGTTGTCTTATTCTTCACAAGAGATGCATCATAATATAATATATACCACGTGATGTCAAAGAACTAACTTATTGCTTGTTCCACTCACCTACAAAAAAGCCAGGCTAAGAAAAAACAGTATCTAACACAAAAACAAATCAATCATGTCCACCACGTCAATAATCAAAAGGACTTAATAGTTTATATACATCAGTGTCTTTTCTCACTGTCAAAGTCAACACTCCTAAAAGCCATTTGCAATGACCAACTCCTAACATTTCCCAGCCTCACTAAAGATACTGTTAAAAAGCATCTCCCTGTCAGTACTGCTAAAATCAAAGGCCATCCCCATAATTCATATAAGGCAAACAGAAAAATTCTTACCTGCACATTGCTCCCCACCTAAGCTGACAGCCAAAGATGAACTCCTTCTCCTTGCACTTGACATGGTTGCTGCATTACATGATAACAGTTAATAAAAGGCATCTTGATTGTTTCTAATTCTCCAAACAACAAACTCAAGCACTCCAGGACCTGGCATTCATTTTTGTTTAATTGACACAGCAAACCAAACTTCTGAGTGTGACCAAGGGTGCAGCTTTAAGGGTGAATGACCATACATCTCATAGGGTGAAGCGTAAGACAACATCCATTGATACCACAACACATCCACACACAACATTCCAACTGCTAACCCACATATGCCACATTTAAGCCAATACACCTATTGAAGGCCTCGTCATTGAAGTTCAATCTACAGATGACCACAACTTAGATCATCCTGACAAGCCAGTAGTTATTTCTCAAGATGACATTTTCAATCCACTGTCACCTCTAAAATTTTGCTGTCACACCTGCATTCAATTTCTTACTCCACCTTCACCATCCTTCATCCCCCAAGAATCTCTCTACCACCTCATTGGACGGTCCTTTGAAGCACCAGCTCATTTTTACCCAACCAATAAAACACATTCAGCTCCTGCTAAAATAATGCCTCTGATTTGAAAGATGTATACAATGCAGTTGTGCATCCAATCACAAAAGAACTCATCACAAAATATGAGAAACGGATTCAATGTCTATTGCTGAAAGACACTCAGACTGAAGGAATGTGTAAGAATTGGGCAGGTTAGCCCAAGGTTGGAAAGATACCAAAGGAACAAATACAATCAATTCATGAACTTACATGAAATTTTGTTTATCCCTACAAACAAACCAAAAGGCAGACCCAAATCGAGTTAGGATTACAGTAGGTGGAAATTTGATAAATTATCCCAATGAACTCACCACCCAAACTGCCAATCTAACAACAACAAAATAATACAGAACAGCATGCTCAGCAAACCTGGAGCTTGATTCATTTGTGTCAACATCAAACAGTTCTACCTGAGAACTCTGCTCTGCTTACAAGAAAACATAAGGATAGCAGCTTAATTAATACAAATTCATGCAAAAGAAATCTTACCCATAAAATCAAAAACAGATTGATTTACATCTGTATTGTTTGTGGGGTGTGCAGACTACCGCAAGCACTTATCCCTGCCAAAAAAACACCTCAAAAAACTTCTTGCTCCTGAAGGATACGTAAAGTGCCTCATAAACCAGGTTTGCTTTAACATGTTGCCCATCCCATCCAGTTTACATTAGTTGTCAATGATTTTGGCAAAAAGTTTGTTGGAAAAGAACATGCCAACCATCTCCTCCAAACCCTGCAAAAATACTATGAGGTAGAAATGGATTGGTCAGGAGGTTTGACTGCAGAATTGAACATAAATAGAATTACAATGATCACTGCCTAGATACATCCAGTTTTGTCCAAAAAACATTGATGAATTCAAGCACCGTGCCCCAAAGAAACACCAAGACAACTCAATCTTTACCCATCCTCTACAATTTTGAAAAGATACACAAAATCCTGTCCACCCAGGCAAATCCCCTCCCACTATGGCTATCAACAAACTTTTATCCAACAAGTTGTAGGAAGTTTCATATATTATGGGCAGGGTGTCAATCCTACTACCCTCCAGCCATTAAGTGACATTGCATCCACTCAAGTATTGCCAACAGAAAACAATGTCAAACAAACAAAACTTTTTTGGATTATAGGGCGTCTCACCCAAACACCTGTTATGATGCTTCAAGTCCACTCAGACACTTCTTACCTGAGTGTGTCACAAGGATGAAGTTGAGCAAGTGGTCATTTTTTTGGTTATCTCCCCAAGAAGGG
The DNA here is from genome assembly GCA_036939595.1 of Thalassiosira livingstoniorum. Lineage (NCBI taxonomy): Eukaryota > Bacillariophyta > Thalassiosirophyceae > Thalassiosirales > Thalassiosiraceae > Thalassiosira > Thalassiosira livingstoniorum. Next base: position 5,005 of record JALLOT010004935.1, read on the forward strand.
GTGATCCATATGGTTGAACAGACCTATTCACATGATGTGTGCAATCCTTCTCTTTGTAGCTGTATCAGTATCAGCTGCTGAAGCAGAACTGGGTGCTCATGCACCTCATGCTTGAAGAAATGGGCAGCCCACAGCCTCCCAATCCCATACATGGCAATAAGACTACAGCGATGGGTATTGTGAATAATACCATCATGAATTGACATTGCTCTAGAGCAATGTAAGTGAGATATTTTTGGCTCCTTGATTCCAAAGCTCAAAAATATTTTGCCTTTTTGTATCAACCAGACCAAGAAAATTTGGCCAAGTATCACTCCAAACAGCATCCAACTAGCCACCAAAGAAGAGTACAATCATATAATGTACATACAAAACAATCCCCATGCTACTTGACTCATGCTGAAATGCCAAGCACACAGCAAGGGTGTGTTGAATCTGTACCAGGTCCCTATATAGGGAGAATCCCATTATCTCTTGTACTATGTACCTGACCAGATTCCGTTCCATGATCTTGGAGCACTAGCAGCTTGAATAGACTCAGCAGAAAGTAAATTAGTTATGCCCTGCCTCAACAGAAGTCTAAGTAAACCCTCACACAAGCCTGTTTTTATCTCTTAGTATTGCTTCCCATATTTTCACATTGCACTTATCAGATAGTTTACTCTTATAAATTAGTCAGAATGTAATTCACAAGTCAAAATCTTTTAAGCAAGTAGGCAGATCTCAACACATGAAACTTTTTCCAGATGTGTACCTGCTGCCTGACTCCACTAATGATGGCTGAAGACAGTATTAAAAGTATATATAAGAAAAACTTTACTATTTTTAAGTTTTGAATTAGGCTGAGTCTATGATCATGTGAGCAACAGTTGTATTATGATAATGTTGCAATAATGAGATTTACTTCTACTCCTCATTTGTTACAGCTTTGAAACATTACTACTCCCTATTTTCGTTCTTTTTTCTATCATTCTTTCTTATTCTCAAATGTTGTAAAGCTGCACTACAGCCCTTGTAAATTTTTTCATGCACAATAATTTTTATAATTTTTAACATACTCAAAATACATTTTTGAAATTATCAGTCTGTACCAGCTCTGGTCAATTCCAATACTCTGTCATTTTTACTTTTATTGACTATTTTGAAAACTTTTGACCATGGGCAATCCAAGCCTTGGTTGCAGTGGCTTTCACCGTATGCTTGAATTCATGAATGATGACAACACTCCTACAACTTCTGTGTCATCCACTACTGCCAATTAGTTGGACTTGTTCTCCTTCAGCATTTTTTCATGATGTGGAACACTTTATTCTTCTTTTTGATACTATGGTTCAATGATTGATCATTTGCTAGCAATAAAACTGAGAACAAGATAGAAGAGATAGAAAATCATTAAAAGAGCAAGTTAGTTATTAGGTGTTGGATTGTATCTTCCATTGTATGATTTTGCAGGACTAGAGCATTGTTTAACCATCTTCATGAAATATTGGAATTATAATTGTGAGTTTTTTATCAAAAGAGTTGCAAGAAGAAGGGATGGAAGAAGAAGAGAAAAACAAAATCTTCACCAAAACTTGGCTGTCAACTGTAATTGGTTTTTCCACCAGATCAAAGCCAATTGACTTATTTATGGGGTTCAGAAGCCTCAGATCAAAAATGTGAAAGTTCTTCAAAATCACCAGTTCAATAAATTTCTGGACCAATTGTGGTGTAACTAAGAAATGTTGAATGTTTTTGTAAGGATTAAGTTGTTCTATTGACAACAAAATCCCAATATGGGAAAAAATATTATCTTTTGGCTACTTTCCAGTTTTTTAGATCATTGTTACTTTATTAATTTGCAATATCATTTTTTTATGTTAGTTAGAGTAAGCACTCATCAATTGTTTTGCACAAGAATGGTATTTGCAAGGTTATTTAGCAAACTACAATGCATGCATAATACATGTTTTCACACAAAGTATTTTTCAATTGAGGCTAAATTTATACATTTTAAATCCTAATTACTAACAGCTTGTTTATTTAGATAACAAATACATTGACTAAAATGATTCCTGATGTCAATTTTAGAAGTCTCAATACTGCTATTACAATTGAAATTATCTCTTATTAGTTGCTATTGCTGACATGGCAAGATATCAGCAACTGAAATGTGAAATGTAGAAAGATGAATAATAACTCTAATCTCAGCTCAATGAGGAAACATGACCTTCTTCCCCACCACTTGTGTGCAGCAGTTGGAAGCAAATATCTGAGTGGTGGAGAAAATTAGATATAGTCCACAGGATTAAGAAGCATGAGATGATGAACAAGTCAGATATGCAAAGCAATCATTTCAGAATGATGTCAAAGATGAAGCAAGATTACTTACACTGCCACAGTCATCTCACCAGTCAGATCAAAACTGGAATTTGTGACATCAACTGAGCTCTTGAGAGGAAATGTCCCAATGTATTATGGCCTCCCCTCACAAGTTACCTTGATTTTAGGCACAACAAAAGCCAAAGCGATAATGAGGATAATAACAGATATTGTATTTTTGTTTAAAATCAACTAAATAATTTGAAAGCAGAATATGAACACCTCTCTTCTTACCTATATATGCTGAGTTATGTGACAGCATAAGGCTGTTACAGAGAACAACATTTATATCTTTCAATCATCCAATTAAGGTATGCTAGCTCTGGACTGAGGACAAAATTTGAGGGTATTACAATAGGATTGGATATAAAGAGTATTACAACTCTCACTTCCCTTCCTGACCCACTAAATCCAGCAAGAGTCAGCAAAGCCCTGATCAGGGCTTTCAGCCCCTGACAGGGAAGAAGGAGAAAAGGGAAATGTGGAGATCTCCAAGAGATCAGTCAAATACAATCAACCAATGGTTTTGACTGTTCTCTACTTAAATTTGCTATGGTTTGGTTGACCAAATAGTTATGAAAACAAGAAAGGAAGAAGGTGAATTAGAAGTTCATATTCTTGGTTGCAAAAACGATGGCCACTTAAAATGTCTCTTACCTCCATGACTTCTATTAAGTAAATAACTGCCCCACGACCTGAATATTAAACATTCTGCAACATAGAGAGCAATATGGTTTGATGGTCATCGGAAAGATGACTAAACGAGTTGACGCAGATATATCTCCGATCTTCGGAAATAATTTTATTTTTTTTTCGGAGCGGAGGAAGTTTGATACCCTATTTTTTCGTCTCAAGACCGATATTAATATATTATTGTAAAAACGGAATAGTTTTATTAACGTTTCTCGTTTAACATATTGTTCAACGGCATAACAAATTAATCCCACAAAATGTATTTTTCTTATTGGGAATCTCTCGCAGAATTATGCCCCAAATTGAAATAGCATATAACACATATTGCACATACTGATTTTTAACTCCTACCACATCGCTCATAATTTCCGTAATTCGTTCTTTAATCGCCAATGGGATAGGAAGATTGAAAGACCGACATAAGTATTAGCTACTAACAGCATCTACACAGTACTCCTAAGTATGGTACAAATTAACTAGTGCAGCTCATAAGTACCTAACTATTACAACCTTCACCACAACAACATCATATTTGCAAGAGCGCCTACCATACCTCCCTTTCCATGTACAAACATTACTTCCGAAGATTGACGTTCCGAAGTTTGACGTCAATTTTCCGAAGTTGTGATTGATTTCAAAAAGGCGTTGCCTTCGGAACAATATTTCCCACTGTTGATCACATAATCTTGACACAAGTACAACCTTCACCACAACAGATAAACACAAAAAGCAGAGCACTTAGCTCACAACTTTTCCATTTACAATTATGCCAATCATGCCTTCCGAACTTTTTGAACTTTCCGATGCACAAATCGATCGCATAAAGGGGACTCCTCAGGCTAGGAAACAAAATTTCTGTCACCATGTTGATAGGAATAAGCGCTACAAATTCAACAAAGACCAAGTGAAATGGTTTGACTTCGACCCGCGCACCAAATCTTATGAAAAAAAAGTATTTGATGAGACTATTCGCATTCACAGAATATTTGTTTCTGACGTTCCCTGCCAAGTGATTTTTTCATATGATTCCAAACAACCTCGATTCTACATTGCTCATCTTGCTTGGGAAGAGCCAACGAAAAGGACACGCATCAGGACCAATCTGTACTCCCCCGGCGTTGCTTCGGAAAGACAAACAAATACGTCCCCCTTCGGAAAATCATCCGATGATGCCATTGATTTGTGTGATTCTCCATCGTCAAGTGCACACGGTCCACCCGCACAAGAGACTCCGGAAGATCACGAGGGCACAGACAACGAGTCTGATGACTCGTCAGAAAAAAACAAGAAGGCGGCAGCAGAACAAAAGGAAGCAGAGAGGCAGGAAAAGCATGATGAGCTTGTTAATCAACAAAACCAGGTGTTGATGAAAGAAGAAAATAGTCTTAATGATCCGGATGAAGACTACGAATTCGGTGAAGAAAATGGCACCGGTTGGGAAAAAGGGAATAAAAGGACCTCAAAGAAAAGGAGAAACAGGAGTAACTCCCCGGAAGATGAGGACAACGATGCACCAAGCGCAAGGAAACAATTGTTCCCCCAGGCTCATGAATCAAATATTTCCGAAGGCAACAATGATGATATGGATATATCTTCCAACCAGGACGAAAATGGAGAGGAAGAAGAATCTTCGGAAAATCCATTTCTGGATGACAAAGCGGCTGAATCATCCGGCTCAAAGAGTTCAGGTGCTGTTTCTAGTGGTGGCTCTTCAAGTAAGTCAGAGTCTGATGTGTGCTCATTAAACCACCTACATTTTGACGACGCCACTCACTCTTCTGATTCATCATACAAATCTACAATGTCATCAATTTCATCCACTTCGACACACTTGCAACAATGGAAAGAGACCAAACCATCACACGCCAACTTAGTCACTAATCCAAGAAGAGAAAATTCAAATGCTGAAGTAATCACAGAGGAGCAATTGAAATGGAAAGAGAAAGAAAACCTGAAGTCAGAAATAGATAGAATGTTCATGGAGTCCAGCTTGTTAGCAAAGAAACTTGGATTAGGTGGTAATGAAAAGGCCAGCAAAAGGATTAAGCTTGCTTCGGAAGGCTTCTTTGATGATTCCGATTCTTATGGGAAAAAGTTAAGCATCCTCTCCACGTTGAATTCCACACTAGCTTCCATTCGGAACATGGCTGATAATAATTCCGAAGTTGCGTCGTCGAGCCAAAGTGATCATGGATCACAACCCCCCCAAAGCACTGATGCCCCCGAGAACCCTGAATCTTCAGAAAGAAACAATGACGTGGAGAATGAAAACCGTGAAATTCCCAGAGAGGCCGGACACCAGTTAACAACCCAATCTCCATCTGCCCCACAAGATCAGGAAACTGCAGTTGAGCAATTGCCACCTAGTGAAAGTTCGGAAAACAACAATGCAGCACAGAATGACATTGTGGAAGTACCCACAGACCCCCATTCTCAAGACCGGATTCAAATTCCATCCACCCAACACAATCAGGAAACTTCTGACCATGAAATGCCTGTCCGTGATATGTTGGAAACCAACGATGCACAACAGAATGACATTCAGGAATTGCCAAGAGAGCCCCCAGTTCAGGTCCAGATCCAAATCCCAACTGCAAGGCAAAACATGGGATCTGTGTTTACTAGTGGAAATGTTGATTCCAACAACAGTGGAAATGTTGGTCCAAACAACCAGTCAAGTGATCCCCTAGTTAACGTTCCTGCTCATCCGTCAGAAATACAGGAACATGCATCCATTCCTCCAAGTGGAAATATTAGTTTAAGCCACACAGAAATGCCAAGACAGGAAGAGGAAGTTAGAGATGATGGGCGTACC
>JALLOT010004944.1:0-10397 GCA_036939595.1 Thalassiosira livingstoniorum
AAATTTATTGAAGAACTTTTAGACTAAGATCAAAAAGATGGAGAGTGTTGGATTTTCATCAATTTACTATTAGGTGTCTTTTTTTGCTTTTGCTGTTGGTTTTTCTTTACTTTTTTAACCCAATAGATAGGAATCAGTCCAAAAAAATTGAAACATTCACTCATAGATTTTGTTATAGTGATAATAGAAGTAAATTTAGATTTTAGTTTGTAGTTGTAGCATTGTGGCTTTATAATAAGGAACAAATCAGCCCACCTCTATCTAGCATGTTTCCAATGCTTTCAAACTAGGGAGTTTTCAGACAAAAATGTTTCATCATTGTATTAATCAAGCTTTTTTATTTGAGTCATATTTCAACATATTTTTGACTTCTATTCAGTTTAATAACAAACCATTAGATAATAAGGTTGAGTACAGTTGTTTTTCCATTTTTAATGATCTTTCTCTTGTCCTGATCTATTTTTTTCTGTGCCACATGTTGACACATGGCATTATGATAAGTAAAAATACTGTTCTTACAACCATATTAAGTGAAATTATTGATTTTTGGTAACAGTGTGCTGATACCTAGTAGCATGGCTGAGTCATACCATCTCCTCCTAAGTACTTGATATTACTCTCTTGCATAAGTATGTCATTAAAAATTACAGAAACACAATGCATGATATGTGGTCTAATTTGTTACAATATAAAATTGGTTCCAGGATTGCAGCTGTGTTGTTATGTACTGGTCGTTTGAACAAAAACACAAATAATCAATCACACAGTTGAGTGCAAGAAAATTTGCACTCACAAATGAGAGTGATCTGCACCGAAGTTAACTTTTTTCTTTTTTCAAGACTTGTTTCTGATCTGATTGATTGAAAATATCTCAACAGGAAAAAAATGTATCACCATTCCCCATGATCTGTAAGAATTTTTTGACAGATCTGGACCAATCAAGCATCAAAACTAAGAGTCGGAGCAGGTCAGAGGCAGGTCGGAAGCAGGTTTTTGAGTGAAGGTTGTAAAAAGGGTACTAATTATTTTTCATGGGATTGTGAACATATTATATTTTCACGTTTGTTGCCGGTAATAAATCATAAAAAGGCTGTAATAATATGGGATTTGTTTGATTGGCGATCAAAAATGCAGTTCTACATCATCCCTTCTGAGGATAATGTCGGACTGTATGTAGGTAGTTTTAATAATATTTAATGTGCGTCAAAAATATTTTGGAATTTGTATTATTATGTTGGGTGGGCAAGGCCACATCAATGTGGGCTCCCAATCAATGTGCCCACATCAATGTGGGCACCCAATCAGTGCACCCACATCAATGTGTGCACATTTTCCTTTCAGGAAAACCTACGTCATGCCTTGATCACTGACTAAGACCTAGACTACAAGTGAGACTACAACAGAGAGACATAAGATTGGGGTTATGTAACTCTGATCCCTAAGTTGGTTAGCTTAGACTAAAAACTTTGTAAAGAAAGAAAACCAACTCCCAATCATGGCTTGATGCCTCCACCATGCATGGAACATTGTGGTGAAGACACAGAAGACAACAAAGAGAGGAAGGACTTGGAGGCTAGGCCAGAGGGAGTGAACATGCCCAAAAAAAAGAAAAAAAAGAAAAAAACTGAAGATCGGAGGTGAAGGAGACTGGATATGGGGAGGAAGAGTTGAGCTGCAGCAGCCAAGAGTGTCTCATGCTCCTCCAGGGGTTGGTAGCTGTGGAGGGCCAAAGGAGGAAGATTGCTATCGGAGATATTAAGGGCCTTGGGGTGGGAAGCAGCAGCATAGGTGGTGTTTTGGAGGTATATAAGGAAGGATGTGCTCTTCCAACGAAGACGAATTTGAATGAAGGAGTTGGAGAAATTGGCCCGGTGGAGGAGGTTGGCTGCAGTGACTCTGAGGGAATGAGTGGACCACTTTTCAACCTCTTTGTTGGATGGAGCAAGGTGAAAGACTTTAACAGCTGCCAGACGCAGAAACTTGGCCACCATATCATCAGTGATGAAGGCTTTGGAGCCATTAGCCAGAGGATAGACAGCACACAACAGCTCGCGCTACTAGCAAAGTGCATCTTGGAAGCGTCCGTCTGTCATCAGTCTATTTTTTCAATGAGCGCGCAAACATGCGCCATTTCTTCAACAACAAAATTTGCGAGAGGCCACGAGCCCTCACGAACTCACAAGCCAGCAGCCTTCGCCCATGCAATCGCTGCTAATTTCTGGTTGACGATGGCGGTTGACGATGGCGACGATGGCAACGTCCGTCGACGCCGCCAATACTTACATTAAAATATTCCAATTCGTTTTTTGAACGTTCAGTAATAAATTAGATTAGTATTAGATTTACATGGATTGCTCAAAAAACGAATTGGAACTCTGTAGAGAACAAACGGCGCCGCGACGTCTCGTCACGGCGCCAGCGGCTGCCGTCGCCATGGTGGTAACTTAGAGCGCTCGATTGAGATCAGTGCGGATCCAATTTGTTTTTTGAAAGAAACATCGTTGAAATTATTGCCATTGGATTCATAACGTCTCTTCAAAAAACGAATTGGATCCTTTCCTAGAGACGTCCATGGCGTCGTCGGAACTGCTTGAGGACGCCATTGTCAAAGTAAAAAATGACGGCTGGCGAAAACCAATTATTTCGTGCCTCGATGAGTATTAAGCTAATGTAACTACTACGCTCATATTATAACACTTTTTTGGTTACGTCAAGTATTTTTGAATTATTTTTTTACGTGAGAGACAGACAGACTGTCCTAGGATGCAGATGAGCTGTTGTGCAATGGGTTCATGGTCTGGGACCTTGAGAGAGATAGTCCTGCAGAAGATACCGTAGGCAGCCCTGATGGGGCAGAAGATGGGGTTCTTGTTGTCCTGATAGAAGGGGATTCTTTCTCCCCTGTTGTTGTTCTCCTGACTACGCCAGCGAATGGTGACAGAGGTGACGTCCTTTAAGGGTGGTGTTTTGTTGGCTTGGAAACGAATCTCACCTTCCCCTTGGAAGGTGAAGTCATCCAGAATGAAGGCCTGCGAAGGGCGCCCAGGCCAATGATCCAATGTGGCATAAGAGTCTGGCTTCGATTGGCACCATTCTGACTTGCGGAAGCCTGTGTAGTAGGAGATGATAAACCAGTCAACCGTGGTTTGCTCGGGGGAAGATGGGCCAGCAGAGGCAGCCTCCTGGACAAGCCAATTCATCATGTTATCAGTGACCATGTTGTGGCGGTTGGGGAATTGCTCGTATTTCTCAATGGCACGGATGATAACATCAACAAAGCTGTGAGAGACACGCAGTGGGTTGGGAAGCCTGTGCTCTGTGAAGAGCCTTGCAGCATCCTTGACATAGTTGCACATGGTGCGGGAGCAAATCTTCTTGTTGTTGATGGTTTATCCCTGGATGTGGGAAGCAGCATAACAAGCTAAGAAAAAGTTCTGGGCCTCTGGTGGGGCAGAGGGGAGGCAGGGGTCCCCAGCCTCCATAAAAGAGCAGAAATCTATGTAGTGATTTTTCTGAGCTCAGATAGTATCTGCTTGCTTGTCAGCATAGGATCGATGAACTTCTTTCTGGACAAGGCTGTTAAAATTAAGGAGATTAAGGCGACACTTGACTGAAAACAATGACAGCATCTCAGTTGTGGAAAGTTCTGGACAAGGCAGTCAAAACCCAGCATAATGTCAGATGCAGATTTGAAACGGGATATTCTGTCAGCAATCTCATTCTCCACTGTGGAGACATGTCCCAAGTTAATGCCAACGGGGTTGTTGATGAAGAGCGCACACTGAATGCATCCCAGCACTCAACCAAGGAGTGAGCATTTACAAGACTTGATGAGCCAAGACTTGGCACTGGTATTATCAGCTTCTAAGAGGACCACAGGGAAAGGGTTGAGAGGGTCTGGCTCATGGTGCAAGAAGAAGTGTGTGGCTGCAACGTAATTTATGATAAGTGATTTGTACTCTAGTGCATTAATGCAAATTAAGTCACTATTTTTGTTATTCTTAATATACAAGAGGGTGAACTGGCAAATGGCTGGTGGCCATTCAAGGTACCACCAAAAATTCATGTCAAGGGACCACCCTCCTGCAGCATAGAGGCAGGAATCGCTGCGCTCGTGGCCGTTATAGGAGCGGGGTATCATGTGGGCAATGGGGCGCTTCTTTGAGACCCAGGGACTAGTGAGGGCCCGAAGAATGAGGGGAAGTTCTGCCACCAGAGTCTTGTTGATGTGGTACACTTTCTTGTATCTGTGAATGATCTTCACAGTATGGGACTGGGAGAAGGCCTTGACTTGTTGTTCTTCCAGGGTCGCAGCATCCTCCTTGGCAACTTTGAGCATTGCTCAAAAGGGGCAACGTGTGGACACCAGGAAAGCTTCATTGCCGTGAATGGCAGCAGTGATGGAAGCATACACATGCGACATAAGGTAACGCAGCCAGGGGACTGTGTTGGCAATGTGGCCAAGCTTTCCAGCTAATACCTCCATTTCATGAAGCATGAAAGAGTGACGGTAGGAGTGAGTGAGGTTTCATAAGCTATGGATGGTATCGTTGACAAAGGAGGGTGGTGTCTCAACGTCCATGGAGTGAGTGTTAACTATTTTACCAAGGATTTTGTTAATGAAACTGATAACCATATCTTCTAGTTTATCAAAGGAGATAGGGTTCTGGCATTCAGAAAGATTAGAATCACCAAGGATAATAAAGATAGCCTTGATGCTTGCGGCTATTGTTTGTTCCAACCTAATGATGTCAAAAATATCAGCATAGGTGTCATCATCAACATAGATGAAATGAGGTGTGGATGGGAGTTTGCCATTGGAATCAACATCACCTGTGTTAAGGGCATCCTTATAGGCTGGAGAGGGACACTTTTTAATGTGACCCAGGGCTGGGTCCCATTGGGGGTGATCAAGATACTTACAGTGCTTAGTGCACAGGGATGTATCTTCAAAGAGGGCAATCGCAAACTACTCTATAATGCGCCTAGGGACCTCCCAAGAAGCGGTGCTGAAGTCAGAGCCAAAGGCAATGCCACATTGAAGGAATAAGAAGTCTCCAATAACGTAGGAGAAGGCGCCCAAAACATCAGGGTGGTGTTTCAACTGGCGAAAACAGGATTTCATGTTGTTGGTATGTGTGACAATCTCTGCGTCGGGAAAGCTGATTCAAAGGTCCAAATGTGGCAAAGGAGACGTGTGAACACATCTCGAAAGTCACAATCCAATTCAACCCCTAAAGGGGTGAAGGTCATCTTAATGACAGGGACAAAGGAAGGAGTATGGAGTTGAGCAGCATTGAAAATTTGCCTATCCTTCTTGCCCAGTTTTTCAAAAATATGTTGTGGGGTAAAGAAGAGGTGAGGGACAAACCTTGCCAGCCAGGCAGGCAAGGGGATAACATAATTGTTACGCTCTTCTTTGTTCATGGTTTCCATGACTTGGGAGAGCTTGTTCTGAATGGAAGGGTGGTTACCGTGTGTGCAGTACAGTTCTGATTTTTGATGGGTAGTTTCAGCACAGAATGTGACAGGGCACCCAATGGTAAGGACCCAGCAAAGGTGGTCCAAGAGTTCTTTGTCGGTGAGTGGGGTAAGGCGTTCTATGGTGCGTTCTACATCCCTGTAGGCAGCCGTATAATTGTTGCCAAGGAAGCGCATGAGGAGAGAGACATCCAAGTTATAATGGAAAAGGCATGCCATGCAGGCATATGTCTTTCTGAGACTGATGTGTTTCTGCTTGGCCCAGTTTTTGTCGTAAGACTGGTTCCAAGTGAAATTGTAAGAGGCTACAGAGTGAATTGTAGAATTGAGGTGGTCTACAAGTGGGTGTGTGCTACAGAGTGAAGCAGTGGAGACTTCGTTGAGGAAGCCAGACTTGAGAACAAAGAACATGGTTGTTTCCATGCTAGCTTCCTGGGTGAATGAGTGCTGGCTGGAGGTTTGGCCAAAACCTGACTGCCCAAGGGCAGCAGGAGATGGTAGTGATTTTTTCCAGTCAAGTGGAGAAGGAGACTGCTGGACAGAAAAAGAAGAGTCAGTAGTATTATTGCCAGAAGGGTTTTTACATTGTGTGTCGAGAGGCACATTCAAGTATTTGGCAGTATAAGAGGCCAAGGCAGGATAGACTGTAGTGATGTCCTTAACCTTCTTTGAGACTTGCCTACCTGCCACCTTGAGGCAAGGGGCAAGGGGCAATGTGGAAGGAGAAGGGGAAGCTGTGGACAGTGCAGTGGGAGCTTCCAGTTTGGGAGCGAATTGCAAAGACTTGACCTGGGTTGGAGGATGGTCATGAGCGGTTTGGAATTTGACCTTTTTGGCAGGAGGTGGCTTGATTACCACAACCTTGTTGGTTGGTGCTGAACTACCAGAGAGTTGGGAACAAATGGCTTTAATAGAACTAGTTTTCAGACAATTGTCATCTGAGGGGGGACCTAGTGTTAGTGTAAAAGCTGTATTTCTAGATGGGTTTGTAGCCAATGTTTGGCGAATGAGAGAAATAATAGGTTTTGTAGTACTAGATGTAACTACATAGTAAAATGCAATGCAAGAATAAGAGAAATGCATGACTAAGTCTGTTACAAATTAAGGAATTTCTTTGGTTTCACCTTCATCAGCAATAGTGACTACTCTTGTGGCGCTAGCTGCATTTGGGGCCGGGCATTGAGAAACATATTCTGGTTTAACAGTTTTGGAATTGAAGGTCAGGTCGGGGTGAGCCTGGATGAGAGCAATCCACATTTCCCGACAAGGGACGGACATTTGATTCATGGGCTCGTGGTTGAACTTACATTGCCCAATATTCCATGAACAAGCAAGACCTTGGCAAAGGAGCACCACACAATCACGCTTCATGCCCTCGGAATAGGTGGGCACGGGCATGCGAGTCTCTGCATCAGAATAGATCACATCACCAGAGCGATCCTTGGTGTCGGGTTTACCACCAGAGCCACCTTTGTTGCCCTTGTGACATTTGTTATCATTTCCTCCAGTGTCACGAGAGGAGGAGACCATCTGCTGAATCCTTTTCTTGCTGGCCCAGCGCTCGGCTTCGTCCTTGCGCTGCTTGAGAATAGAGTGTTTCCAGAAAGGCCACTTCTGGGACAGAATGGCCACTGGCAGAAGTGTTTATGAGCAGCTTCTTGGCGTCCTCCAGAATTTCCAAGGCCCCAACAAAATAAGTGCCTGTGACAAGGCTCTGTTGGTCTTGGGCGATAAAGCGGATATAATCTGCATCTCTCGTGCCACAGGTGAACATGAGGAAAATCTGCTGTAGGACATTAAGGCCCCAGTACAGCAGATGTTGGTTGTCGGCAGAATTTTGAGCCCACCAAGAGTCCACAGTATAAGAATGGAGGAGAAGCAAAAATTCAGTGACACATTTGACGATAGTGGGAGCCTGCTTGGAGTAATAGGTGTTCCACTCCGCGAAGGAACAACCCAGACAGACAACATTGGCCAAGGTAGCCTTGAGCTGCCAAATATTGAAAATTCCTGAGGCCACCTTGATGTTGTATTGACTTTGGATAAATTTTGGGTGTCCTCACCCACAAACTCCTTGGCCTGGTGCTCAGTAGTGATGTCCTCAAGGAAAGCAGTGCTGTAAGCAAAAGGCACCAACATCACGCAGTTAAACCCCATTTTCTGTGAGCCATCCTCCATTTTAGTCAAAGGGATCTGGCAACATTGGGAACTGCACAATCCGACAGACGAAGTTGGTGGAAGCCATCATTTTTTTGTAAGTGGTGAGAAGGAGAGACTGACACACAGTGACCTTTGCGCCTTTTGACATCTCAGCAAGCATGTTGAGGCAGCCTTGGGAGAGAGTTGCAGGGGTGAACCGCTGAGCGGATTTATCCCACATGCTGAACATGTACCGGAATTTTGCCATCATGCAATCGGCTTCAGTGATACCCGAATGATGCGGGACGGGGGCTTGCTTACTGGCCTCGGTGAGGACAGAATTTGCATTATTCCCCAGCACCAGAACTTCATTGGGTCGGTCAGGCGATCCCAGTGTGTGGGGCTGTGAGCGACGGATGTTGTCCTCTTTGATGGTATTGAGGAGGCCCCCCATATGCTCAATTTGTTCAGAAAGCTGCTCCTCAAATTCGTCCTCAACTTCAAGGAATAAAAAAAGGGCTTCATCACCAAACGATTGCCCCTTTTTGAGCTTGGGGGTGATGTTCCCCAATGTCCCAGATATTCATGGCCTCCAGCCATTTCCCTCCCACATTGTGGATGCTTTTAAGGGCTTGAAATGTATTGTTGTCAATGCGGCCAGTGGTGAGGGGAACACCATAACCATAAGAGACAGGGAAGGAGGCTGGGATAGAGACGATGTTGTACTTTGTCCCATCTTTTTTTGAGTAGTGGTTGACCAAGATGGGATTGGTGTGGTTGAATAAATTCCCTTTTGTAAAAAATGGATGCACCGCCCCTTGCTCGAAGAGGACAAGAACGTTGCGAATACACTGGGCTGGCACACATTTGATGGTGATATTTTTGGCACCGTTGTTGATGGTGCCCATCAGATGGAGAGATAGGACATCTTGATTGACAGCAAGCTCAACAAGCTGGGCCAGAAGGAGAGGCTTCACTCGTTTCTTGGGGGTGATGTCGCAAAACCCCGGAATGGCAGAATGATTCCTCAGCACCAGTTGATGCAATGTGGGGGTGCCGGTGGCAAAGAAGTCTTTCAGCTTTTTTTCAAAGTCCTCATGAGGAGGACAAGAGGTAAGGATGAGACCTCCTTGGTCATTGCTGACATAAGTCAGCAAACCGGAAGACTGGGAGGTAGTGACTGAGAGCTGAAAACAAGGAAATGAGAGCTGTGATGACAGCACAGTAAAATAATGAATCACTAATCAATCAGTGAAAGTTGCGCAGGGAAGACGGGCGAACACCCAGAGAGATTGGGGCTGCCACGCTGACAGTAGTGGCAAGAAAATGGGATGACAATCCCAGCAAAGACAATGTCACAGAGGGTGTATTCGACTGCCCTTGGCGAAATGAATGGAGAAGTTGAGAAGCCAACGGGCTCAACAACGGGTAAGTCCAACATATAGCCGAGGTCCACCGTAGGGTTGCCACAGCACTGTCAAACCACAAGAATCCACTGCTCAATACAAGAATCCTCTACAAAACATACCGTAGGTCATGGCTAAGATAAAAAATTTTCAAGAAGCACTAACAAAAGGGTGTTGTTTGTGCAGAAGGTCTTTCTCGTGTGAATAAATCAAAGATTTATGAAGACTAGAAGGTTGTAGCTTGTTCAGAAGTGATGGACCAAGCTATTGGATGATGTGGGAAAGGGCAGACGTTAAGCCCGTAGGAGGATGTAGAAACATACTAGGAAGGTTTACCTCTTACTTGACTAGTTTCTAGGCTGAGGTAAGCCAACAGTAGGGATGATACGTGAGAGGTAGGGGAGTAGGTAGGAAGCTTGTGCAGTTCTCAGCAGCTAACAAGTCTACCTAGGATTAATTTTTGTATTTTCCAAAATGCCCGAGAATCTATCACTAATAGAAAAATATACACTAATAGAAAAAAACATTACTTTGCATTACTCCTATTAAAACAAGTTTCTATCACTATTTCATTTTACTGAACAGTAAGGTTGAGTCATGGGAAAGACCACAGGGTTTCCAAGGTACATATCTCTGATATATACTTTTATCTCAGCCAAAATCTGTGGCCTCAAAGGCTTGATGGACCAAAGCAGACTGCAGTTTTGGTTTCTCAAACTTGATCTGGCTCAAGAGTCCAAAACCAGCAAGAGCCAGCAAGCAACAAGATATTGATTGGTATGCATCAACTGTCCGCAATCATTGCAAGTCTCAGCTCAGGCCAAGAGGTGAGAATTGAGTGGGTTTTACAATCCCTGTGGTCTTTCCTGTGGTTGATCTCATGGGGTTCAAATTACTGTTACTTTTTAGAAATCATAAATTATTAAGTTACTGACTGTTTTTATTCCTAATTAACACTTTTCAGTGCTTTTCGTCAAAAAATTCTACCTAGCGCAAAACATTGCATGATTTAACATTGGAACTCATAGAAGTAGCCCTCAGAATAAAGCGATTGTAAACTCCACCTATTTTAGAAATAATAAAAAAAAGTGACGTATGAGGTAGCACAAGTATGGATTTTGCCTACAAAAGGCGAATTTTGCTTGAGCCCTTGTTCTAGGTTTTGATATAACTCAATCAAAAACGGATCTTTTCTCATTAAGTTTTTAACTTTTTTCAGTTAACCGTTAGCTAGCTTTTGATAATTTTTGCACTGGCAAGAGGAACTGACCGGAGTAGGAGTAATATAAAAAGTGCACTGTGAGTGAATAGCAGCTGACACTTGATGCGGGATTGCAAACTGTCCTTTTTCTATTTTCGAAGAATCCGGCG
>JALLOT010004968.1:0-11276 GCA_036939595.1 Thalassiosira livingstoniorum
ATTGAACAATAAGAACATGTTTCTGATAATGTCTTATGCCCTGCCAAAAATCTTGAACAATGTCTGGTATCCCATCTCTTATGCATGTTTGGAGAATGCTAGGAAATTTGGCACTAAGAATGTGCAAATGTGATGTGAACTCATCTATATGATGACTCACAACAAAAAACTCCCCCATATGACTAACTTTGACATTTGATGCAACACCTGTCTCAATTGAACACTGTTAATTTTTGTATTTTTTTGTAATATAGTATAGCCACATATCAATCCTGTTTTTGCTTGGGGATAGTTGAAAGGACTCAACAGTATTGAACATCCTACAAAATCCACACATTTGTTGGAAAAGTAATAAACATAAATAATCAAGAGCACCCAAGATGGATCAATTTTATCTTGTAAAATTTTCTAAAACATCATTAAACCAATCTTCTAGGACATAAGTTACATTTCACTGGACAGTACTAGGTTCTAGTTAATTCTACCAACTGAGTGAGATGTATGTCCGCTAATCCATAGTACCATGGAAAATTGAATTCCACCCCACAGGCAAATATGAATATTAGACTACATTCAAAAATGAAACCCATCCCAAAGAAAACCACCCTTTGAAAAATCCTAGAAGCCTTAGTTATACTTACCAGATATGCACAAACTGCCACATCATCATTACACCATCTCAATCTATTACCTGTTTTCTTCCTACTTTGATCTTCAAAAATAATTCCCAAAAAAACATGGGTACATCCACAATGGCATGGAAATTTCCCACTTATACCCCTTGGTACAAGTTCAGTCACAAGAAATCAACACAAACTTATTTTGCTAAAACAAAAAATGTAGAGTATAAAAGTTTCCTATGTCTTGACAAAAACATAGGTACACAACAACAGTCTTCCTTGATACATTAGATGAGCAGTAAAAAACAGAAATTGAATTGTCCATGATTGGTCACCCCAATTACTACTTCCTCAAATACTGGAGATATTTTGTGAACAAGAATTACAAAGTTATAGCCTATTAATCAAAGGCCAGTCATGATAGTATGGGCAAGCTGTGGGGCACCAATGATGGTTTCAAAGATCTCTTTCAGTGACTAAATAATGGTCTAGAATTTTCCATAATACAACTGCTTTGATTCTCATGAGAAAAAAGTTGGAGCATGATATCAAACATTCTTCCAAGCAGTTCTCCTTAGACAAGCCTATCTTGACTGGTGAAAAAAGGTCAGAAGCCAATTTGAACTGAAGACTTCAAATCTTATTTTCAATAAGCAGTTGATAGTTGTAAAGAACCAGAACTTGCAGCATAAGGCCTTGGACATGGCATGAATGCAAAAGAAGATTACAAAGACAATGTCAGACTATACTATGAGGAGACAGTGAATAATCTCTCAGGTCTCAGGAGCATATATGGCAAAACAAGGTGCAATTTACAATCTCACCAAACAAAACAACTAGCCCAGCAGCAAAATTTCCATATCAACCAATGCTCTGAACTGCCACATCAGTGACAGAGCATGTGACTGAATCATGTGGCAATGACAGCCAACAAAAACCAGTCATACCACTGCTCCCATCACCAATGCCCCATTTTCAACAACAATCACCCATGCAATCACCAATATACAAAAACATTTACAATCCACAGCAAATGTTGCAATCCCCCATGCCAGTGTACATGCCCCCACAGAATATGGTAGTACAATCAAATAAGCAGCTGGACACAGCTTCTTCCAATATAAACAGCAGGGAGGACAAGGTAACTCTTGGACCAACACTTGCAATCAAGGTTATAACAGAGATATTACTGAAGGGAAAGGTGGGGGTGTCACAAACAAAACAACAAACAAGGATTTTATGAAGTTTGTAACAGAAACAACTAAGAGAATCCAGAAAAATACTGCAACAACTAGAATCATTGTTGGTGCAACAGATTTGATGTGGAAAATGATCATTGCAACCATAATTACCATAATCATCCTATTCAAGGATACATATGGACTGCAACATGTAACAACATTTTTGGTGACTGCAATGAGAATAAACATAAAAACAGTACTGTCAATCCAGGAAGGAATCTATAGCACGGGGCACACATGTTCATTTTTCATAGTTTTAGCAAAAAAATATCTTGTCTTTAATCCTCCCATTTGTGGGAGAAAGGATGGTAGATCAACACATCATTTATAGACTATATACCTACTTACAACAGTATTGTAATATTTTTGGTTAGATCATTTCCATCACTTCTACTTGGTAAATACCAGGGTAAAATGGGATCAATTAATTCCAATATGCTCAGAAAACTTTTCTGTGTTTCAAATTCAAAATTAATAAACTCAAATCATTTTCCTTACTGAGCAATGAGGTTCTTTTTACTAGATATATTTTATAACTTGTAGAACTGAATCAACATTATTTTTTTCAAATAAAACTCATTTCTGTTCATAAGTTTTATTTGAATTTTGGGCAGTAATGTTTCAAATAATGTTTGATTTTTGGTAGTATATCACAGAACAATTTTTGTTGTTATGATACTTGTATTTTTTCAGGTATATTTATTTGATTTATTGCTTTGTACTGTCCTGAGCACTGAGCCTCACTTGTGAAAAATCCTTACCCACATTTATCTTGCTTTTTACATGCCACATTAACATATTATCAATTTTTCATGGTTTTCATATGTTTTCTTGATTGCCTATTTTTTTAATTATTTAATCAATCTTGAATCTTTTTATTTGAAAATATTAATGAAATCTTTATGATTTTTATGTTTCCTAATTGATCTGGTTATGAAGTTTTTGAATAAAGTATAATGAGGAAATAATGATCCACATGTTCATTTGGTTGTCACTTTTGTGACAAAGTATGAAAATAAACCATCACGAATGAACATACTTTTCCAGCAGAAAAAAGCTACAATTCTTCCAAACAAACTGAATCAACTACTTTTATTGATCATATCCAAAACTAAGGTAAATTGGTTTACTACTTCCATTATCAACATTCAAAACATTGCTCATAGTCTCAAAAACACTTATAGAAACACTGTATTTAAACAGATAATTCAAGTGAATTTTTGCAAGAATCAATAAAGTGTTATCATGTAAATATAGATTACTATATCTGTATGAACAACACTTTGATATAAATCTTCCACTTCCATGACATTTACCCTCCATAAATCCAATGTACTAGTTACAAAACATCAATTCCTCTCCAGAAATATTATGAATCAAAATAATCACATGAAGTTATGCATTATGCCTATTTTTTCCCACAATATTATCACTTGTAATTAGGATGTTGATCTAGATTTGTTACCACTTTTGTTTGAGAAAATTTAATTTGCAACTTCCAGAGTTCACCAAATTACAATGACCTCAATTCCTTGCTGATAACAAATAAACAGTCTGAGCTGCCACAAAAGCAAAGGAGAGTTTCATGGAACATGATCATTTTTCACAATATTATTGTTTGAAATGAGTAAATAAGATGAGTCTGTGTGAAAAATATTCTCAAATTCTTCCTTTATTTCATAATAATTGTTTTTCTTGAAATAATGAAGCTGACTCTTTCTTGGCTAGAGTGTATTTTACCGGATTACCTCTTACCCTTACCGGATCCAAAATTGACCTTTACCGCTGTTTACCGGGTAATTACCGGGTAATTACCGGGTTTACTGCGGTAAAGTCGGTAATATTTTGTTACCCCCCTCTTCCTCAAATTGCGGTAAGAGTGGTAAATGCGGTAAAATTTGGTAAAATACAAAAACAACTGATAACATGAGATAATCATGTATTATCATGTTCTACAATTATATTTGCTGGTATCATTCCTTCATAACTTTATTTAAAAGAAAATTATCATCAATTGACTTCATAACAGCTAATCAAATTTGTGCTTAGCAAAACGAGGTTGTAAGAGAAAAGAATTTCTAGATTTAAGTTTTTTCATAAAAATTGCAATTTTGTTCTAAACAGCAATTAAAACAAAAATAAATTTCACTACTACTAGTAGTAGAGTGACAAAATTTTTGAGAGAATTCTAACTTTATCATTTTAAATATCATTTCAATCCTTTTACAAAAAAAGAAAAATAACATGCTTTAAATTAGCTGTCAAACCAAAAGTACAATATGAAAACATAAATTTTCATCTCATTTCTAATATTTGAGTTTTGAGTACAAATACTACATAATAAAATAGTAATAGAAAATGAAAATTCAAGTGTGACATCCATTTGTAGACAAATAAAATTAAATATGTATGTTCGAAGATGCTACGTTCACTATTGTTTTGTTCCCCCCTATTGTAATCCCTATTACAACATCATTTTCGATCTCCCTCATCATCACTATCAATTTCACCTTTTTGGTACACTTTGACACCATCATTTGCATGTAGAGTATAGTACTCAGTGATCAATTCGTAAAATTCTTCAATAGTAGGAAAGCTATTCCACTCGTTCTGCTGATCTTCAAGTTTCTTTTTGAAATCAAATTCCTTAGTGACTATCAAAGGATGATATTGGTTCTTACCATGCTTTTTCTCAAAGTACATTTGTGATGGATGAACAAAGAAATATCTCTGAACTTCTTCAACTGAACGATCAGGATCAGGTTTGCCGTCTTTCATACCATCATCAATATCCTGAAGCCATAAGTTTCCATACTTCTTCAAAAGCTTTGCCTCGTGCATGAGGTTTCCATGTGTACCGACATTATCTATCATTTCCCAACGTTCTTTCCACGCTCTAAAGATGCGAGTTTGTTCTTCCTGTTGCTCCACATGTACAATCCTAGCTTCCTCTTCGGACAAAGGAAGCCCACTAGGATCAAGCTTAAGTGTAATGAAATCACTTTCCTCCCACAACATGCCAGCCTTTGCCTTTTTATTTAAGTGAAGGTTGGCCTTTTCTGCACAGTGAATACCAACAATTGTTGCTTGCTTTTTGGCTTTTTCAGATCCAAGGGTATGGCGACCTAGCTTAACTTTTTTGAGGACTTTCCAGCTGCGCTCAGCTGAACCAATTCCTAGAATTTTGGATGTAACAATGCATGCTAGCTTACCGAGCACTCTTGTTGAGCGGTAACTATGATTATAATGCCATACGTGTGAAACCATATCTGCCTTTGCAGCCGATACCCAAATCCAAGACTTACTAAAAGGTCCTTCACGGTTTGCGAATTGTCTGTACTCTCGATGAAAGTCTTCCATCATTTGACATACCCTCTGTAAGAATTTATACATATTGTGTTGGGTGTGAGAATAGTATGGACAAGTTTGAATAATAGCAAATTCAATCATACCTCATCTCTCGCCGTTCCAACCAAGTTTGACGGAACGAGTAACTTGACAATCAATCTCTCACATGCTTCCATATTCTCCACCATCTCAATCGTTTCGACTTTCGAACGTACCATGATGACAGGGTTTGGCAAGAGTACAAAGCCAACACGTGCATAGTCATGAAGGAGTGGCTCGCGAGTCAAATCACATTTCGTATTCAGAAATGTACCAAGAGAGTTACCATTGCCGTTGTCATCATCGTCACTTTCAATGCCATCGATTGTGTCTTCATCAGAATCCTCATTGTCGCCAGCGGAATCATCATCAGAATTCTCATTATCACTGTTGCAGTGCAGCTCATCATCACTAGGCTCTCTATATGCCATTGCAGCAGTAATGGATTGGGATGTGTTGAACTGCTCCCAAGCTTCATCAAGTTCTGGAGCATAATGCGCAACCATATCATCTGCCTGCAAAACAAAGTACATCAGCTTATCCATTGCTGCAGTTTTCTGATCTGCGAGTCTGACAATTCTCATTTGCGCGTAGACAGATCTGCATAACTTAAAAAGGAAACTCCAAAATGGCTCCATCAGCAGAATCAGAGCCTCTTCTCCAAATTCATTTTTCTCGACAAACTTGTTGCTAGTTACAACGGCTTTCAACACTGCCTTCAATCTCAATATGCGCAAGAGAGAAATGATCTCCCCTGCCATCCTGCAAGCGGATGGCTTAATGAATTTTACTACTCGACCATTGTTGAACTCCTTCGACTTCTTCTTGAATAAGGATCCAAAGAAATGCCTCGTTGAGCCAAAGATATTACGAAGCTTTTTTGCAAAATTCAGCACTAATAGAAGTATTGGATGCTTGAAAATCTTGGCAAAGTAGATAGTAGCAGCGTGTTCGACCCCATGAATGACTGAAACCCTTGGAAAGTAGATGCTCAAGATTTGACCTGCATTCTGGACATTGGATGCACCATCAAAAGATGCCAGATCAAAGTATTTCCCATTAGGATCCAGCTCTTGCATATGGGGAATGATTTGTTCAGCAAGGTATTTGGCATCTTTTACGTCTCCTTCTGCCATGTGATCAGTACAATCAATGATATCTAACAATGCCTGTCTTTCATTAACTCCCGATGCCAAGATATTTGTAAGTGGTTCCGTCTTTATTGTTGCACCATCCCCAAAAATAGCAATGCTGAATATCCCTGCCTCTTTCAAAAGCTCTGAAGTGGCATCACTATTGAGATTGAGTATTTTTTTCAAAGACAAATTTAACAGCTAACACAAACTACTTACGAGTTGTTGCCGTCTTTTTGTGCACAAGATAGTTTTCATCTAGAAGTCTACTGCTAAGGGCGTGGCGACCAGGTGGCTCGTAAGTGGGTAGTGTTTCACGTAGTGCATCGACCATTCGTTTGAAAAGATAGTCCTCAGTTATCGAGAAAGGTAGTGCTAAGCTATGAACGAAGTTTGCAATGGCTGCGTCTGCCTTTTTGATTATTTTGGGATCACTTCCGCCAGTAATGAGTCTCGTCTGAACTTGCGTGTTAGAACGTGGTTTTGCAGATGCAGCAGAAAAGTAGCTATTGATTGTACCGGGCTTTGCAGTTGTTACCGAAGCAGCAGGCTTCTCGCTTTCGATATCGATTTCAACAATCTCAGAATCAATCATTTTAACGGAGTCCAGAGAGGAGATCGTGCTGTTTGACAGAGTTTTTTTGTATCTTTTCTTGTTATCGAGCTTGTCAACAAGTGCAGAATTTGGTTCAATGGCACGATCATTGGCAAGTTCCCGAGCACTCTCACGATTCCTCCTATCTTGCTTGTTTTTCATGAAGAGTTCGGTGTACCAAGCAGCGAATGGAGCAGGAATTTGTCCCTTGATGTGTGCTGGACATACTTTGATATTCTGATCTCTTGCACCGGTGACATGACACAAAACTTTAGAGGCATTTTTTCCCTTGAATGGAGCGGAGTTGCAGTGACGGCACTTCCAGGATTTGTTACCCGCATCCCATGAAATATACTCGCAATCAAATACCAACTTGAGAGGGGGCAAAGAGGCCGCAGGAGGCGAAGGTCTATCCCCATCATCTGAATTACTTGTTGTAGAAGCCATAGTTCGATATTGTCTAAAACAAAATGAATTTCACTAATAAAAAGATCACACCTGCAATTGAAGTCAGTAAAATGACAATATCGTGAGGCATTATTTTCAGACATGACATGAATTTATAGAAAGTCCCTTGACTTACCTTAATCATAAGCTACTTATTTGCTACGGGCTACTTATTAAATACTTCAAAAGAGATATTGTTTCTGGGTGGTTGAGCAGCAAAACAAATTTGGTTCGTGTTGCATTAATTTCATCAATACGCAATCGAGTACGCAAATATTGATGTCGGTGTCAAAAATTGGGTTCTATCTCACCACTGTGTCTGGACCTCAGATTATAGTCCCCAGCTATGATGTAGGAACAGCTGCTGTTCGGAGTGGATGTCAAAAAAGCAAACACAGAGAGAATTTATTAAAATTTATGTCTCGTAAGAAAGTTTCAGGAAATAGGCAAAAATGGAGGTCGGTGGTGAAAAAGGAAATCTATCTCACCGAATTGGATAGTTACTTGAGCACAGCTTGCTGATGCTGAACAGATTTCACTGCTGCCTGAGTTGGAAGTTGAAAAATGTATAGCAGAGTGAGTTGGTAAGAGATGTAAGATTTTACGTATTTTGTCTGAAAATGTGCTAACATAAGGGTCTGATTGAAACAAAGGGGTACTACCTCACCAAATGTCAATATTGCCCAGCACAGGCAGCTTCTATGCTGCAGATACACCTATTGCTGGGTTTTGAAACCAAAATAGTACGCAAAGAGTGTTTTACTTCTAAACACAAGTATTTGATGTGTTATGGCTACATGTACGCCAAAATTGAGGTTGGTGGCAGCAAATGAATTGTAACTCTCCAATTGTAGCAGATCTTCAAGCACAGCCTTGATGATAGGTACAGATGCAGCTGCTGTCCAAGTCTCAAGACCAAAATACTAATGCATCACCAGTCTCGTCGAACTACGTATTTCGTGATTATTTGCTGCACGATATCCAAATTGCGGTGTCATGTAGAAAAGGGGGTTCTACCTAAAGAGTTTAACTGCTTCGTTGATCCTAACACATTAGCATGACAACGATACTGCTTATCCCCGATTATCATGTGCTGAAAGCATACAGCGACTGAGAAATCCCAGAAAATCAGAATTTTGGTTACGATTGCTAAACACATAATTTTGAAAAAATAGATGCTGTTCACATACCAGTTCTGTATTACAATCCACGAAACTGCTTATTATTGGAATGAATTTGACAGTAGAACCTGGTATAAAAGGCAATGGAAAAAATCATTTAGTCCAATGTACAAAATCAATTTCGAAATTTCGGCAGCACTTCCCCCTTTTCTGCAACATCTCCCCAACTTTTGTGGCTTGGTGGGCCATAAAACAAGACTTAGCTCCTTGAGCCAGCGGTCAGCAAGCAGCACAAGTGACAATCAAGCAATATTATTTGGAGATTTGGTCGGAGATTGAGGGGATTTTGGTGAAATTGGTTGTCGTTAATATGTTGATGGATTGTACGATTTTATGATTTTACAACACCATCGTCAAAATTGTACGCGTGAGGAGAAAATAAAATTCTCGACTCACAACAATCAACCTTCATTGTTGAATTAGATAAAGAATACAACAGAAAAGTTAGCAGGGGACAACCTTTTATTCAAAGATGAAAGAGAAATAATAATACGTAGTTACAAGCCGTACAAGCCAACAAAGAGCGAGCAAATCGACCCTTTGTGCGAGCCGATGTCTTCGTTCGACCCGTTCGACCGTTTCTGTTGAAACCACTTACAGTTTCGCAAAATCGCGACACCAACTGATGTAATGGTTGTGTATGGTTATGTGTGTGGGCGTGTAGGTGTTGTTTCCTACTCAAAACAGGTTGCCGATGCTGCCGATGCCACACGAGATGAAATCGCTCCGTGCCATTTTGATTACAATGGTGCTTGCTAGTATTTTACTAGCAGTTTGCTGGGGGGAGGCGGTATGTGGTACAATACTACTACCTAATTAAGGCATTCATCACGCATCAACTCAACAACGCATGTTTTTTTGAGAGGGAACACACTTCCACGTGTTTCATGCGCGATTAGTCACGCATGCGGTAAGGACGGTAACAAAAAAATAAGTTACCGCCCAGTTTACCGTTACCGGTAAAACAGTGTTACCGCACAAATTCGGGGTAAACCCGGTAATTACCGGGTTTACCGCGGTAATTACCCGGTAAGATACACTCTAGATGTACCGTATTACTACAAATTTCATTTCAAATGTTGCGTAAAAAAGCATAGTAAGAGTACCATGCCATACTACCAAATTTGCTTTTAACTCTCACATTTTTACTTTTTATTGTAAGAGGCTATTTAAAGTCAGAATGTTTTTGTTTTGATTTGATTTGTAAGGTAATTTTATTTTATATTTATTCCAATGTAATAAAATAATGTACTTAAAAATTTTAGTTTCATATATGTAAGAGACTATTTAAAATCAGAATAGTTTTGACTTGATTTGATTTGTAAGGTAATTTTATTTTATATTCATTCCAATGTAATAAAATTGCCTGATATTTCTTCTGGAGTCTAACACATTGATAGAATAAGATGCAGGAAATAACAATCATGTATTGTTTCAAAGTCATTGTCATTAGCTGACTGGCCAGTTTCCAGTCGGCTAGCACTCTTGGAGTGTTGTACTTACCTAAGTGAAAGATCGGAACTACTGATCAAAGTGAAAATATGAAGGTAAGTCGGAGTATGGTATGAATATACTTCTTTGTAAGTGGTAGTAGTACCAATGTTTTTTTGACATCTACTACTATCATAAAACTGACATGAAATGATAATAATATCAAAGAGGAATCAAGACTGAAAAATAAAAAAAAAATCCCAAAACGATACACATACTTCTTAGGAACAGGGGGAGTGATGATCTCATTGACCAGAATAGACTTAGAGTAACTCTAGGTAGATCGTGCAAAGCATGTCAACCTAAGAATCAATTTCTACATTCTCATAGATTTTCACTTGCTTTGTATGATGGATACTATTGCCCAATTATTTTTGTTATTTTCCACGCATCAGGTGCACGGGCAATATGCAATAGGTTCCTCCAAAATTACACTTGTTACAGGTTTTGCATTATTAGCTTTTTCTACTAAGCAGTTAAATAAAATTAAAAAATACACAGAATAAAAAAACCACACTATGAATTTGGTGAATTTTTGTATAACCCTTTTATAGTGTATCGCGATTTTTGTGTTTTTTTGTGGTAGAAACATGATTCATAGTATTATTCATATAAAAAAATTACTGTACAGCAACATAAATAACGTAGCTCTTAAAGTGTAGTGTCATTCATAGTGTTTTTGCTGGTTCTTGTTCCTTTTACTGTATAGTGTCTTTTATTGTGCCATGAGACAGTTCTAGTCCCAGATAGAACACTTCAACTTATCATATACTCCTACTTGATATTGCCTGATGACACATTGCAAACTCTACATCAGGTGTACATACAGATGGATAGTAATATTTTGACGGGAGACAAAAAAGTAAGAAGTACCTTTACATTCTCAGCTACTTATACATTGTAAAAAAACAATTTGATACATCTAAACAGTACGTATGTGGGAGTATAGTGTAGATAATGGTGTATGGTACAATAACAAAGATGTACTTACTTGCTTGTAGATACCTAGATAGAGGTAGTTAGGTAGATACAGAGTAGAGGTTTGTGAAATACATGGAGGGCAGGCGGGGTTCAAGCAATTTCAATTGACAATGATGATAAGCAGACATGCCTTGCTTGGATCCACATGTGTTTAGTACAAGGCAATACAGCTGTTCCAGAACAAGCCGCTGTTGCCCTCA
>JALLOT010004986.1:0-12335 GCA_036939595.1 Thalassiosira livingstoniorum
GGCGATTTTGGCAATGGTATGGCTCTAAAAAAAATTCTGGCAGAAACGGGTTAAATTTACATACATACGTAAAGTTCAATAAATCTATACCAATACTGTATTTAAAAATAACGTCTTGGGTTTTTTCTTAGATCTTCTTCAAGAAGCTCCAAGCACAGTTCAAGCAAGATAAAATTATGTGCAGCCAAACGCGAGCGCTAAAATTCCCATTGGCGAGCAAATCAGCGATCTCTGTGCATGCAATCCAACAGGGGCTCCAAGAGAAGAACATGACACGCGCGCATTGGCCATCATCATCAAGCAATCAGCAATCAAGGAAAGATCCAAACCCCTTCCTCTGATCGATTTCCACGATGTCATAAAAAAAGTCAAAAGTCAAAAGTAATCCAAAAGCTATCAAACAAAATGAATACCCCAGGAACGGTAACGTCCACTTGCACCAAAGCTCCCGACAATGTCGTTGAGCTCGCAGGTGGACGTAAAACAAAATCTGTTGATTCCATCGTGGCAAGTGGAGGAACCGGAGTGGAAGAATCCGTGTTCGTGAACTTGGGCCATGGTGATGCCATTGTCTTCTCGGACGAGGTTGAGAGTGTTCCTTCCCTTGAGGAAGACTCTAGTGAGGACGAGGAGGACAGTGAAGAGGAGTACGAAAGTGATGAAGAATCATTGGGAGAGGATGATGGTGAGAAACGAGTCAAGCGATCTTGATGTTTTGTTGGATTGCGAAACGGATTTCGAATTCTGTTGATGCTAACTGTCACGTGTCACCCCGTTGATCCCTTTCTTTCATTTGCGAATCACAGAGGATAAGGAGCTCGACGAGGGCCTTGCCGAAAGACTCCGCATTCTTGCTGACTGCCGTGCCCTTAAGAACCTTGCGACGGCGTTCCTTCATCCTGAGAAGCCTGTCGAAGTCAACCCCACTGAGTTTGGGCGCAACTTTTTCGAACGCCCCTCTGCTCCTGAAACGATGGACGACGAGGATGCTGACGAAGAAGCAGAAATCCTTGAGGACGTGAAGCAGCTGAAGGAAGCCGCTCGTGCTTATCTCCACCCTGAGATTGGAGTGACAAAAACCGCCGGAGAAAACTTTGGGCGCAACTTCTTCGATCGTCCTTCGGCGCCTGAAGTGGAAGAGGTTGACGTTGCTTTTGAGCGCGCACGTGTGCTCGCAGAGGCTGCACTTCTTAAGCAGTCTGCGATGGCATACGCTCATCCTGAAGTGGGTGTGAGAAATGTGGATGGTTGTGTATTCGGTCGTAATTATTTCAACCGCCCCTCTGCTCCAGAAATGGAAGAGGACGAGTTCGCTGATGAGAGGGCCGAGATTTTGGAGGAAGCTGCGGCTCTCAAGAAGCTTGCCTCGACTTACATGCACCCCGAAGCTTCTGTGAAAGTTGACGGTGCCTGCTTTGGCAGAAACTACTTCAATCGTCCTTCGGCGCCAGAGACAGAGGACCTGGATGAGCAGGCTCGTGTCCTTGCGGATGCTGCAGCACTCAAGAAGGCTGCAGTTGGCTACTTGCATCCTGAGATTGGTATCAAGTCTGTGGACAGTACTGCATTTGGCCGTAACTACTTCAATCGTTACTCTGCTCCTGAAACAGAGGAGGATGAGTTCGCTGATGAGAGGGCCGAGATTTTGGAGGAAGCAGCTGCACTCAAGAAGCTTGCCTCTAATTACATGCATCCTGAGGCTGGAGTGACAGCAGATGGAGCTTGCTTCGGTCGTAATTACTTCAATCGTCCTTCGGCTCCAGAGGTGGAAGACGCAGACGAATGTGCTCGTGTGTTGGCGGATGCTGCAGCACTCAAGAAAGCAGCAGCTGGGTACTTGCATCCAGAAGTTGGTGTCAAGACCACGGATGGAGCTTGCTTCGGCCGCAACTACTTCAGTCGTTACTCTGCTCCTGAGGTTGAGGAGGATGAGTTCGCTGATGAGAGAGCAGAGATTTTGGAGGAAGCAGCTGCACTCAAGAAACTTGCCTCTGCTTACATGCACCCAGAGGCTGGAGTGGCAGCAGACGGGGCTTGCTTTGGCCGCAATTACTTCAATCGCCCTTCTGCTCCAGAGATGGAGGACATGGACGAGCGTGCTCGTGTGTTGGCAGATGCTGCAGCACTCAAGCAGTCTGCCCTTGGATACTTGCATCCAGAGGTTGGTGTCAAGACCACGGATGGAGCTTGCTTTGGCCGAAATTACTTCAATCGTTATTCTGCTCCTGAAATGGAGGATGATGAATTCGCTGACGAGAGGGCCGAGATTTTGGAGGAAGCAGCTGCACTCAAGAAGGTTGCTGCACAGTACTTGCATCCAGAGGCTGGAGTGGCAGCAGATGGTGCTTGCTTTGGCCGCAATTACTTCGATCGTCCTTCAGCTCCTGAAGTTGAAGATGCTGACGAGCGTGCTCTTGTGTTGGCAGATGCTGCAGCACTCAAGAAAGCTCCATCTGTAGACTTGACACCAACCTCTGGATGCAAGTACCCAGCTGCTGCAGCAGCAGCTGGGTACTTGCATCCAGAGGTTGGTGTCAAGTCTACAGATGGAGCTTGCTTTGGCCGCAATTATTTCAATCGCTACTCTGCTCCTGAAACAGAGGAGGATGAGTTTGCTGATGAGAGAGCTGAGATTTTGGAGGAAGCAGCTGCACTCAAGAAGGCCGCTGTGCAATACTTGCATCCCGAGGCTGGAGTGGCAGCAGACGGGGCTTGCTTTGGCCGCAATTACTTCAATCGTCCTTCTGCCCCCGAGATGGAAGACGCAGACGAGTGTGCTCGTGTGTTGGCAGATGCTGCAGCACTCAAGAAATCTGCTGTTTTTTATCTGCATCCAGAGGTTGGTGTCAAGACCACGGATGGAGCTTGCTTTGGCCGAAACTATTTCAATCGTTACTCTGCTCCTGAAGTTGAGGAGGCCGAGTTTGCTGACGAGAGAGCAGAGGTTTTGGAGGAAGCAGCTGCTCTCAAGAAGGCCGCTGTGCAATACTTGCACCCCGAGGCTGGAGTGGCAGCAGATGGTGCTTGCTTTGGCCGCAATTACTTCAATCGGCCTTCTGCTGCTGAAATTGAAGACGCAGATGAGTGTGCTCGTGTGTTGGCAGATGCTGCAGCACTTAAGAAGTCTGCCATTGGCTACTTGCACCCAGAAGTTGGCATCAAGACTGCAGACGGCGCCTGCTTCGGCCGCAATTATTTCAATCGTTACTCGGCACCAGGTTTCGATACACAGACTGGTACTGAACCCGAGAAGCCTGAATCTGTGGAGCCAAGCAAGGATTTGGATGTGGTAAAGAATCTTGCAGCAGCTGTGAAAGGGGCCGGGCTCCCAAGTACAAAGAATGCAAAACTTGTTTCTTCCAACAGTGATCTTGGTGCGGCGAAGAAATCTGCGTCTTCTGTTGATTTGTTCGGTCTTTCTGAAGAGGTCTTTTAACTCCAATTGTAGAATAATGTATTGTGATAGTGCGAAGCCATTAGCTAATAAATTTCCATTCAAACTGTTTCTGGAGTAGCAATGATAAGACTAATGACTTATTTTTTAAAAATATTGAACCTGATCACGCGTATTTTCGTAAGTACCATAGAGAAGGTTTGAAGAGAATCATTGTAATATTTTTTAGTATTGGATTGGCGTAAGTATCTATGAGTAAGAAATCCATTTCTTTTACAAGTAGTGTAATATGTTAAACAACTTTAGTATGGCAAACAATGCCAAAATGTCCGTACTATCAACTCTAACAATTTCTGACTTCTATTATTGCTACTATACATTATGCTAATCTAATGTTTGCCTAAATCCTAGCCGCTTTTAGCTGTGCCATAGTCATCGGCCATGGCATCCCAAAACACTGCAATCAATCCTCTTTTGATTTGACTACACCTGCTCTGGCTGTCTCCCAAGAGGAGTAAGAGTTAGATCCTCATTGATTGAAAACTTGTGCGTTGCAACATCATCAAAATCTTGAGAAGAGTACTTTGAATCAAAAATCATGCTGCCATCATACGATACCGAATAGCTTCCGTCCCCCCATTTCCCTTGGATCCCAATACCTGCAGAATTTTTTATTTGGAGTCTATACTTATTGCCAGGAAGCACGCACACTTTATTGGGATAACTTCTGAAATCTCCATACACGCCAGGTTCAGGGCCTTGAGCAATGGTTTTGATGCCACTTTCTCCGTCACCTCCAGCAAGATTCCATGATAGTAGTGAACCATTCTCTGCTGTGTTGATGACCACTTCGAGATACTTTCCTTTGTCACAGGTCAATAATGATGCCAAGGACTTCGCCGACTCACTTGATGGCTGATTTTCGTCAGTCACCGACTCACTGGATGGCTGATTTTCGTCAGCCAGGCAGCCAGATATTGCTAGTGAATATCTTTGGCCCGTCGATGCAAGGTTTCTCGCGTTTACTACAATCTGGAATTCTTGTCCATCACTGACAGATGTCTGCGAGAGAGTCGTGAATTAAATGGTAAGATTGACAATGAGTTTCATAAAAGTTTGGAAATTAGGTGGTTGGACGTACATGGATTCGTTCTACTGTATTTTTCGTATCGATATTGTTTCGGCCATTAGGGAAGAGTTTCTTTGAGCTGCCTACTTCTTGAATATACAAGTCAAGGTCGTTTACCACGCAGTGTGTGCAACCTACTGACCCAGGCATATCGTACCAAGCCAAGGTGGCACTCAAATCTGAATTGCATCCATTAGAAGTGTCAATTTTGACATTGTATGTCTCCTGAGCACCATCGCGAATGAAGTCATCATTTACTGCTATCAACTGAATTTTGTTCTCTGCTTCGAGAGGAACCGAGTTGAGCAAATTCACTGCGTTCATTATTTTTTGAGAGCAGTAGCGCGCGATGAGAGAAGAGCTAAATTGATACAACAAGAAATTTTCAACGGGGTCTCACCTCTTCCCATGCCTTGGTTATTGTCATACTCAGAAAGTGGTTGGTCAGATAGAATATTGCCATCTGGAACGTATTGTATGCCGCCAGTGAGTGGTTGGGCTCCTATGGATCGTCAACAGGTAGTAGAAGATGAGAAAATAAATTGACAAAATGTAGCATTGGCAGTTTTTACTGCGGGAGTCGGTTCTCACCATTTAAGAGAACTGCCTTTAAGAGCGCTCCGCTGGGCTTGATTGACTCGCCACAGCCTTTGTATCCGCAGCATTTCTTTGACGTGCAATAGCCCTCTTCGAAGTATTGGCGAACAATGGCTGCGGTCCCTGCGAGTACCGGTGATGCCATTGAAGTCCCAGAAACGTATCTTTGTCCCTTTCCGGCGTCAAGAGAGTTCCTCACACTCGGGGAGGAATTTCCATCACATTCTCCGTCTGAGTTGGGGTCTGCATTTGGGGCCAAAATGAAATGACCAGGAGCGACAATATCCGGCTTCATTCTAAACATTTTCGTGTCACGTTATAAAGAGAGAGGAATGGCGAGCGAATTAGAAAAAGGATATGTTGACTTGGATGCTACGTGCGCCGTCTTTCTCGAAAGGTTTCAACTCACCTTCCGTCTCTAGTTGGACCCCGAGAAGAGTAGTCCGCAAGGTACTCGATACCCTTTTCTTTTGAACGAATGTCATTCCCGTAATTTAAACTTGACCCTACAGCCAAGGAATTTTTGCAGTCCGCTGGGTTTTGGATCGATGATTCGCCCTCTCTACCCGTGTTACCCGCCGACACAACGAAGAGGACGTCCTTGTAAGTCTTTCTAAGTGCAGCATCATAATCCCGGCAAAAAGACGAGTATTTTCCTCGGTAGCTCCTTCCCCAAGATCCATTCATGATGTATGCTCCATCTCCAGAGTTGTAAAAGGAAGAAAACAATCTAGATACACCCGGATCACCAATCCCATTGTTTCCAACCTCCATGTCAAAGAAGAATAGCTTAGCCCCTGGGGCAGAACCGTCGGCAAACCCAGCTACTTCGGTCTTTCCGTTAAGGGCCTTCCTCCCAGCAATGATTCCGCTGACATAGGTTCCATGCCCTTTTGACCTCTCCTTTCTGTCTCCGAAGGAATCGTCGTACCGCACAATTTTTCTTTGCGAATTGTCCCACCCATCGAAAATCGAGGTACCTGCGTTAGCATCTTTGAAGTAGCAGTTGTCTCTGTCCAGTCCTCCATCAGCAACGGCTACAATTTGTCCTGTTCCATCCAATCCCTTTTCAAAGAAAGGTCGCTTTCCGACGTATGCGCTCTGGGTGATCCATTGTGGGTTCGATACTCCTTCTGTTGAAGCTAAAACGAGTTGTTGGCCGACTTCGACATTTCGGACGTGAGGATGTACGGAGAGACCCATCACGAGGGAAAGGACACAATTTTTATTCCATGCCGATGGAGAGAGAGATGGATCTAGGGTGATTTCATTGTCGTCTTCCGATGATGGAGCCGGTGCGTTCAAAATAATTTCAAATCCGGTAATTGATGATGGCTCTCCACGTGATCTAACTTCAAGCTCATTGAACATTTCACCGCAGTGATGGTTTGCTTCGAAGCCGCCTTCCAACGCTTTGGACCAGATGTTACTTGTTCGAGACATTCTGGGACTTTCAACAAAGCTAGCTACATTGGCCGTCAGTGAAAATGCTTCCCTGATAGACATCAAGCCTGGTGAGTCATTGTCGTCACGGCTCTCTTCATTTGTTTGTTGCATACCGTTTTCGCTTTTCAGTTTCCTTGGTCCCGATGTTCCCGAGCCCACTGTTGCCATTTTTTGGACGTACCCAATCACTTGCTCTGCCATAACTGCTCCATCGTCCTCTTCCGCATCATCAGCTTCATCGCCAGGCACAAAATCTACCATGATGGACCTCTTCCAAACTACGGCATCCTCGACAACATCATCGGATCTCAAAAATGACCTTTTTGCATTATTCATTGCAATTACTTGTGGAATCCAATCTTCATTGTATATGGCACTGGTAGTTCCAGGAGCTACTTTTACAACATCTACAAGTGGGCTAAATGTGACACCCATCATGAGTTCTGGGGATTTGTAATAGGATTCTTCGATGGAAGTTGCAGTTGTGGCCACAACAAAGCACGATTCTTCATCCGTGTTGTACGCGGATTCTGTCACTTCCAAACTGCTATCCAAGGCTCTTACAATTCGTTGCAATCGTTGATTGCCTGTTTGGCCTTCGTATTGACTGCAAATTAAAAACGGGTAGAGGCTGCCTGAGCTCTTCAATGGCGACGGGGAAATTTGGGATGCAGTGCTGTTCTCAGAGCGGAGTTGTCGATGCTCGATGGAATGTTCGTTTTGCTTCCCAGTTACGGTCTTCGATAATTCCCATCCGTGCTGCATCATAGTTCTCCATGCATCATTTTGAAGGCTTGCGTTATTTTGAATTGGTTGTTGTCGCATTTCGTTTTTCTGACCTCTAAGCTTGCGTCCTTCATGGTGTTTTGTTTCCACAGAATCTGTATCGTGACCGTGAGCAAAATGTTGCAGTGTCAAATCGTCATCCAATGCTGTTTCAAGTATTGTCGAAAAATGTCCACGGGAAATTAATTTAGCCTCATCGAAGGCTTTGTAAAGGCTGTCCCCATTTGATATTTGGGCGGTGGAGGTGGCTTTCACAAGCTCGGGTTGGAGCAGAAGCTCTAACGACAGCAAAGGAAGAATACGTTTGATGGTGGAGTTCATGGTTCCTTAGAAATTCAAATATTATTTTGTAAAAGACTAAGAGAAGATTTTTGGACTTTGGTTGTGTCCAATCAATTCGAAATTGTGATACTTTAGGAGTGAATGTTGAAACACAACATAATATTACATTGTCTACACAGAATTCATTACTCATCGGGGATTGGGGCATTTAGCAATGCCAGATAAACTACTATGCTAAACATAAGGCTTTTAACTAACTTGTTACTAATGGAATATGTTTTCGTTGCCTCTCTAGGCTGATAGTGAGATGCCAAAAGACGCGACAAAGTCTTACTAAAGTCTTACCTGGCTGACATTATTTATTCGTAGCGGAGTTTCAAGCTCAGTCTTATCATGTGCATTCAATTGACGTTCATTTACATGTTGTTCCTACGAATTAGCCGTTTACTGCTGTTTGCAGTCATGTGGCATAATGGGACACAATAAGTCACAATCGATCTAATTGAACAGCAAACGTTAGGAGACAAACACCAAATATGAGAAGGTGAGATATCATTGGGGCTTCTGAACGTCAATTATTCCGCAGAATCATCATGCCTCATCTTGCAAAATTTCAGTCTTCGCCACAATTGGCCACAAAATTTCCATTGGCCAAATTTGGAAGCGTTGCATTGTTTCATGTCTCAGTCTTGCTATTTGGTTCTCGTGATTGCGCACCTCTACTTATGACAAGCCAACATGGCATTTTTGCAGATATCACTCGTGTAAATTGTGAGAGGCAAGCGAGCAAGAGCACGGTTGTGTTGTAAGTACCAGGATTAAAGGTAAACTGACAAACCCTTAAATAAATCAAATAAATATGGCGATAAATTATTTTTTGTAATACTATGATATTTGGCTTCAAAAATGTTTACTAAATTGTTGTCTAGTCTTGGAGGATGAAAATGTAAGGTCATAATGTGCAGGAAACAATTTGTAGTAAACAACCTTATTTTGCAGTCTTCTGATCAATTTTGTCCATAGGGAGATGCATAAATTGAAAGCCAAAACCAAATTGAGTCTTGTAACAAAATGTCCAAGAAGGTTCTCTCATTATTTCTTCAATGCTCTCTCTCGTTTCAGAGAAACCATGTAAATGTAAGGTTGTGTACCTTAGGTTTTCAAATATTATGAAGGGAATAATATGCTCCACCATACACCATATTTTATTTTTGCAATTTCTTAGTTTTTAAAATGACCCTTATTCTAAATTATTATTGTGAAAACAGCATCTAAAAAAATTAACCCAAAATGAACAAAAATGAAAACCTTTTTGTTCCCAATGCAATTTAACCAATTTATGTACTTAGAAAAAAGTAAGGTTTTGTTCCTCCAATGTAAGGTCATGTACAAGGTCTAATCCATCAAGACTATGATGAAAAAAGATTTCTGCCAATTTTTAGCACTTTTTTGTACTAGGAGCTCCTAAAATCTGCCATGTTGCCAGCACTTTTTTGGCTGCTATCCTCAATTTTGTGAATCTTTTCATTGTCCTTACCAAATTCATTAATTATTCAACCTCCACACCTCAAATGATTTAACCTGACCAACCTTGGCATCCCAGAATGACATAGAAACAGTCAGTAAGTAAAAGGACATCAGGAATGAAATATAGATGGTGAGTGAATATTGGTTTGTTGTGCCTTTTTTGACAGTGATGGTGCATTGTCATGCATGTATTATTTTAATGGCTTTTGATCAAGGATGCTCTCTTGTTGTGTTTGTAATTTGGGTTGTTGCTATGACAATGATGCCCCAGATGGCAATTGATCCCAACTGGGATTTGAACAAGAGCCTTATCATCAAGAAGGTGTCAAGTGTCAAGTCTTCAAGTTCAAAACCAAATGGCTGTGTAGGGAGGAAGTGGCGCCAAGCAAGATCAGGTCAATTTGAAGTCTGTCAGAGGACAAAGAATTGGTCCTCACTTGTCTTGGATTTGAATTGATTTCTAATGCCCCAAGGAATAAGGGTAGCAAGTCTCACTTTCAAAGAAAGTTGAGTTGAGATTAGATGATCTTTGTAGGAAGAGGAATTCTGAAGAAGCAGCAATTATTGCATGGCTGATGTGAAGAATATAAATTATGGAGAACAACAGCTCAAATCAACTCAGAATGGATTAACAAACAATTTAAAATAGAGGAGGTCTATGAAAGATACAAGGCTGCATTGAAGGAGGCCACTACAATGTTCAATAAAAGTAGACAATGAAAGCTAAGTACTACATACGCTAAATTTCTTTCTCATTTGACTACAAATTACACTCAATTGGCGGTATACAGTGCAAGGATTCCAAAGAGAAGAAAAAGCTTGCACTCTAGATTGCCACAAGGTCAGTTGATGAAAGCAAAACATCAGCATGTCCCCTCCTATCAAAGCACCTCCTTAAATAATCAATCAAAACCTTTGTAAGCTTGGGGCACTTCATAGAGGTGTATGACAGGAGGGAGATATCAAAGATGTCACTGAAAAATCATCTTAATAGTTCATTGTAACTGAAGTGTTGGAAAAGCCTCATAACAATGGGTTCAATGTGGACTTTTCTAGGGAGGTGACAACACACAAAAATACAGAGATAATGCATCTGTCAGGTAGCATGGCAACCAAGAACATAACATGACAGTGGTGAAGCCACAAGTCTAACAACAAATGGTTTGACATAGTGAAAAACTTTTGGAGTATGAGTTTGAGATGGATGAACCATTTTTGCTACAAGAAAGACCTTTGATAGAAATAACAATTTTGGAATAAATGAAGCAAAGGATTTTCCACTTTCTCAAGATGGACCACTTCTTGGGTGATGAATAAGATAAAGGAAGGTTGTACAACCAAAATTGCACCAGTCTTCTTTTGTACAGGTAATTTTGTTCTAAGTATTCAACCATTTTTTTTGTGTTTACATATCATTTATTAGCTTCACAGATTCAGGGGTGGATCATGATCATTTCACAGGAGGGTCATGTGAGTTGCAGATATTATGTCATTAACAGTAGAGAACAATCCCAAGACCTCTTGATTTTTTACTCAAGTGCCAAAATCCTATAGAACATTACAATTTGAGAAAAATGAATTGAATTAATGGGGAAATTAAAAACTAATGTGGCCATGATGACAACCAGGTGTTCCTGTCATATGTAACAGTTTATTCAAGTGGCAGGGTGGAGGTTGACTTATTTATGATGTTCATCAAACATTCAACATTTGACATGTTTTCTGAAGAGAGCCTCAGCTTGAAAAATACTACAATGGTGAGGGAAAGTTGATGAAAGGCCCAGTTGTTTGGCATTTGGACTGCAGTTCTGGACAGCTGGCAAGTGTAAACAGTAACACAACATATGCTGAATGGCCCACAAGTATAAAAATAAGGGTATTTTAATCTATGGTTGATGCCCCAACAAAACCTGTCATGGAAGTGATGGATGATTGGTACTCTACCTTTAAACTCCATTGTTGCATTAACACTCAAAATATTTTCACACAAAAAGTAAAGGCTTGTGTACTTATAGTAAGTAGAGAGATGAGACTAATCAATGAGAAGCTGGCTCATGGTGAGATCTTCCTTGAATTGGAGAAGCTGAAAGTCAAGAGAACTGTTTCTCTTTCCCCTTTTGATCTCTGTCATGATTTGTATAGAGATTTAGATGCTGAAGGGTTTCTGACTGAGGATTCTCCACTATCAACTTGTTTTTTCAAATGAACAGATACTGAAGTCACTTTCAAACTTTGGGTACTTTCCATTTAATCAGAAATGTCTGAAAAACCCAAAGGTGAAGCACAAGGTTGGACAGAGCCAAGAGATGGACCAGGACAGATAATGAAACAAATGAAAATGAGTGCCGAGTATGAGGACCTCAAGCAGAATTGTGAGAAAAAGGATTTTTGTCAATTCTTTTGATGCCAACTGCCCAAAGTGAAGAATAATATTCTTGCAAAGGCCGTGGAAGCAATGGAAAGGGGGCAGGTCAAATGTGGTCACATAACAAAGGCTGGAACAGTTTATTGGGCTTTTGGGAAAATATTTCTCAGTGTTGATGAGTTTCTTTTGATAAGAGAGACTGAGTAAGAAATAAAATAAGGGGAGAAGTAACAACAGGCTTACAAAAATGAAGCAGAGTGGCAGGAAAACAGAAATGCAGCAATGGTGGTCTTTGAAAACGTTGAGTCAGGGGGACACTGTGGCACCCAGAATATCTCAATCTCATCAGATTCATTGTTCCAGAGGAGAACCAATCTGGAACTGTGATCAGGAGCTACACAAATAATATCATGGAAATGAAAAATTGTTTACATTTCTGTGTGGTTCCATGTTAGCAATATTTTGATCCTAGTTGGGAAGAGCCAGTTGATAGAGGTGCAGAGGAGGTTTGTTCACCCAAAGGAATGGAGCTATATTTTATTGATGATTCCAACTTCCAACAACAATCTAGCCAAAGTGCAATTAAGTGTAGATGTAGAAACATAAACAATGAAGTAACAGCCTGTAGTTGATGTTATCAATGTTTGATCCAATAGATTTATATCTGTTATGCTTAATGAGATTGATTGCATCAGTGTTTTTGAAAAGTTTCCCCATTGTCCAATGCAATCTCCTGTAGAAAACAGTATTTTTCTACATAGAAAGCCACTATATATATATATATATATATATATAGTGGCTTTCTATGT
>JALLOT010004992.1:0-11884 GCA_036939595.1 Thalassiosira livingstoniorum
TTATACTCAGGTATCATAAAATAAAAAAATAAGACTGTATTTATACTAATTCCTAGGTCATAGGTACATTAGCAGTAACACTTAAAGTATGTAACTACATACAAAAAATATTAATTTAGGTATGTGTTTTCATACCAAATGCAACAGAGGAGTTAGTTTTTTTCAGAGTCTTATTTTTTATTTCTACCTAAAAAAATATGCATACTGTTTTAGAGAGTAACAAAAAATACATAATACATTCCGTATTGTTTTTTATATTTTTTTTAGCTACTTCACCATGGCAACTTACACAAAACCTAACAGTCTCCCATTCCCAGCTACTGACATGGTAGACAAGTATACGTGAGAAAGTAATTATAGTACTACGTAACTGAGTATTGTAGTCTATTAAGCTGCTCATTTGATTGCCATGGTGTCGATTAAGTTAGCCCGCAACCGCAATGGCAATCAAATGAGCCGCGGCAATGGCTCATTTGATTGCCATTGCCCAATCTGGGCTCCAACAAAGTATCGCAATGGCAATCAGATGAGCCACGCCATCTGGCCTGTCCGATTGCCATGGCAATTGTTACTACTTATTATTGCTACAGTTGCATAGTAGTACCTACTTTTAATAATCGTCATCATCTATTGCAAACAGCAATTTTTAAAATATATTTACTAGAGATAAAAAATGGTCCTTCCATTCTAAGTAGTAGTAATATGTTTTGGATCGCCATGGTCGAAGTGACAATGAGATCGACCATCTTGTTATTTTTTCCTCGCCATGAGTATTTCTACAAATTTCATTTCACACGACTGCCAAGATTGTAGCTGAACTATCTAAGTACTTACTTAAGTACATAAAACTAAGTACTTAGTTACCTGGTAGGTACCTACCTAGCACTTAAAAAATACCAGAAATAAAAACAGTATTTTTTTAGCTTTGATATTCTTTAACTTACTTGAACACACACTTACCATACTTGTCTTTGAAGCTGTTTTGCCGTAGCTGTGATTTTTTGTATGTGTACTTTCATGTAACTTCATTTACATTTTGATTTCTGATGACAACATGTTCCAGTCAAAAAATGACTGTGAACAGGAAAAGGGAAAAACTTGTACATGTAATCAGAATTTTGTTCAAGAATAAAAATGGATTGGTTCTAGACCATTTGGTGTGCTAATAGCAGTTATTCAAACTGTATCACTGATATTATTATGTGCTCTATTATCGTGTATTTATTTCTAAAATGAACTCAAATTTGCATACCAGCGTATACAGTGAAACAAAATTTGTGAGATTAATTTAATTTTTGTATACCTTTTGTCCCTGATTATTTGGATATCAACAAAATTAAGATGCTGCCAAAGTCTTGTCATTTGATAATATTCATGAATCTGATATCACAATACCATATTAGACAGTACATTTTTGGCAATCTGGAAAAAAGCAAGAAAATTTAAGAAATATTTCTTATTGGTTATTCAAGTTGAGGTTTTCACAAACAAATGACACTGGATAACTTTCTAAAAAAAAATATCTAAAGTGATAAGACATGATATTGACTGAAAGATGACATTGCTGACAATGAATAATATTGTGTGTTCATTTTCATGAATCCATCAACTTTGACCTAAACCGCACTTAAATTTTCATTGGTTGAAAAAAAAATGGCTCTTGCTAATGACATGGGATATTTTCTACAGTTGTTTAGAAATTAAAATCTATTTTATCTACCATAATAAATAATGAATGTCTAATGAAAAATATTTAGGACTATAATCTAACTCAATGATTGTCAATGGATGCAACAAATAATTAACCATGTCAACATCCTTTGTTGGGTTGCACACATCCTACAAAACCACAATTATATGGTTGATTGTGATGGATTATTTTCAAATTATGACCACTGTATGCTGACTTGTTTCAGTAAATTTTGTGGCTATTGGATGGGTAATTTATTTGAAGTAAGCTCCCCTGTTTGGGGACAGTCAACTGATGCTGAATTCACCTTGTGTCACTGTTACTGCAGTGAGATACATAAAAATTAACTCGTTTTTNTGCTGAATTCACCTTGTGTCACTGTTACTGCAGTGAGATACATAAAAATTAACTCGTTTTTTTGGAGGACAGTTGTTTTGCAATTTGTAACTATTCCTACGCTCTACGAAAAAAAATAAAGTATGGGTATGGTACCCAGTACAATAGCAGTCTTATTCAGGTATTATCTCCCACATATTAGTCCAGTGTCATTATTTGACACTTGATAATATCATTAGTTGAAAAACATTTAACTTGAGATCCTATCCAGATATTTCTATATGATGCTGAATTTCTGAAACCTTAGATGAAAACCTTTGTCCATAATAAAAATGGAGAAAAATCCATGTACCGGAAGAACAGCAAGTCTCTAAATAAGTATACTACAATTTCTAAAGCAAATAAAATTCAAGCGTAATTTTTAAGATGTCTAAGCTCTGAGGTTGAAAATAGAAAGCAAGTCAGTACCCATGAACCACATACTATTTTTAGTGACTAATTAGTATTTAAGTGGTTTTTGGATGTGTCCAAGTAGGAGAAGATACCAGATAAAAAGACTGAAATACAGATCAAAATAGAATCCAATTCATAAGAAATGATAAGTCAGTTGGAAGAAAGTAAAAAAACTTCTTCCAAATTAAGATTCTTGTGCCAAATAATAGAAAACAAAATTAACAAATCCTATTGTTACAGAATTTTTTGAAAAAAAAATATATAATATAAATATTCATAGAAATCTTAAAAACTCTATATTGTTTCAAAAATGGCAATATTGATTTTCTATGGACACTTTTCTTGCAGACAAACTATTGTAAATATTTAATTTAGATCAATATTATTTTTCTATCATGAATAATGTTAGGTTTTGGAATAACATGACAGTCACATCAAGTCCCTCATGAGCTTCTATTGAAGCCCTTCCTCTGCATTGAT
This sequence comes from Thalassiosira livingstoniorum, assembly GCA_036939595.1. Lineage (NCBI taxonomy): Eukaryota > Bacillariophyta > Thalassiosirophyceae > Thalassiosirales > Thalassiosiraceae > Thalassiosira > Thalassiosira livingstoniorum. The sequence continues at coordinate 2,960 of JALLOT010004992.1, forward strand.
TCAACAACAAGCATTTTTCTTCTTTACAGGAGAGTTCTGGAAATACTGAGAGAGAACAATCATTGAATACTCCATCAGATAGTGTTGAGTGGGGTCAAAAGTGGTGCAGCATTGAGTCTGTGATTTTTACAAGACATGAGGTTTTCTTACATCCTCATTGAAGCATCATCACAATACTGTGGGTATTATGTGGCACACCTGTGACTGGGACAAGCATGGGTTTGAAATAGAATCAAATTAGAGGCAGATAAATTACCTAGGTAGTGGCAGTATTCATTCAAAGAGCAGTTAAATAAAGATTAACTGGAATGTTTGAGGAAAAGATAGCAGTTACCAAACAAACCTGATGGTCCCAATAGAGGGGAGAAATGGTAATCAATAGACCATGCAGCCATGTTACTCCAAATAGATCCAAAAAGAAATTGGAATCATGGAAAGGGAAGGAAGGAAAACAATTATTATGATTGACTCCTTGGACTAGTTATGAGGTCTTCACTACTCAGAGATGGTGGCATGGAGTTACAAGAGCAACATGTGATAGCACATTTATCTGTAATAGATATGCAGATGTACAGGTGCTGCTGTTCTGCAGGTTCAATATACACAATGATATTCAAATATTTGAATCTATTTTAGTATTCAACTATTTCAAACTATTATTTTTTATGTTCACACTCATTCCATGGTTGCTGAATCTTTTTGTTTATCAGAGTAAGGTTCCTTTTTTACTAAATGTGTATGATTTCCAAATTATATTCAAATGAATATTTTTATTTATGATGAGTATCAAAGAAATAAGTAAGAACCTACAAGCCATTTGAATACAGTCATTTCTACTTAAAAAAATTATCAGAGTAGAATTTGGACTAAACAAAATTATTAAATATTTGAAATGAAAATTGTAGAATTTGCTTGTACACCAACAATGCATGAAACAACAGAAAAAGGATAAGAAGACCAAATGTTACAGGCACAAGTACAACTGTAGACAATCATGCATTTAAATAAGAAATCTTGACTTTTGAGCATTCTCATTGTCTCTCAAGTTGTTTTCCCTTGGTCTTGGTGAGCCATACAGAGTTTGTGTCAACCATATAAGCTCTGCTTTCCCCCCACCTTACTCAGTCAATATGATAAATTGATGCAAACCAAAATTTGTCCACTATCTACATATTGAGTAGATTAAAGACACCAAATTATACTTTGGGTTCATTTATAATTTAGACTCATTATTGGGGGGAAAAGAGAGGGGTATTTTGTTACTGTTAGAGGCTAGCATTTGATTCCCACATCAGAATTGGAGCTTAGGGAATACAGACAAATTAACACTTCCTTACCAAAAAGTCAAATATAGGAATAAAAAGAGTTGAAGAATGTTATCAAAGATAGAGGTAATTTTTTGAATTATATATGAGAACCTAAATTACAGATAAATTTATTTTTGTTATAAAAATTTAGCAATGAATTCACTCAATCAAAAGGTTATTCAAAAGTGCACATCAAAACTGAAACAAATACTGGTAGAGCAACAGAAAACAGTAATAGGAGCTGAGTTGATCAGTAGGATTGAGTACACATTTTACTTCAATTCTGTATGTGTACTGTACATACCTTGAGGGATACAATAAATAGGATACTGTCATGCATGCACCACATGGTCTGTAGCCATTGATTGTTGCTGGTTGGTTTATAAAATTGCCATGTTCAAATCCAATGACCAACTGCCAATGAATCACAACCATGACAAAACCTCAACTACATCCAGCTGGAAAAGGGATAGCTGAATGGCAGCAACAAGCCTCTAACTATTTCAAAACCTGGGATTAAGGTTTTTGCAACTCTCCACCTCTGTTCTCTACTTCCACTTAGTGTTGAATGCCAACACATATTGTTAACTTTAACAAACCTGCTTTGACTGACCATCCAAATGATGGCATCACCGTTGTCATGGATCTCACCCCCAGCCATAAAAATTCTCCACTTGCCTCCAAGAATACACCCTTTATACCATTCAAGTCCATCATTTCAATGGAAATATGATAAAATATATTTTTAGTATGTAATTAGAACAATTAAACATCAATGCTTTGCTTGATTGCTACGTTACCACCATCCAGTCTATGATTTTTTGTTTGACTATAAATTGGAATCATTCAGTATCCCTGCCACTACTATGGAGTGCTGTGTTATCACCAGAGCAATCCACTTAAGAAATAGCACAGAAGACCAAGTGATGTACTACTTGAGTTGGTAATGCAAATGTTTTCATTTCTGCAATCACCAAAAAACACAATGTTTCTAGGATCTTGTACTTCTGATTTCCTCCACCTCAAAGGATATTATTCAATGCCCAAAGTACCAGCTGTCATCATCATCTGTTCCTGATTATTGTGTTGAAAATAGTAACAGCAGCACCATTTTCATGCATGATCATGCATGATCTCCATTGAGGACAACAATACAAACATCATCATCACTACTCATATTTATGTGCCATGATATCCTATCATGTCTTTTACTTTGTGTTGGCAGAAAGATCTTTTCCATGGAGAATTTCAAAACTTTCACATAGAAATCAATATTTTGATGACTGATGGCTAATGAAAAATTAGTGACCTCTGATGATGACACAGTAAAAAACTTAATTGGCAACAAATATAGGATGACAAAAAAGATATAAAAAATATTTTTTTAGTAGGTAGTGAACATTGAATGCAACCACTGTGTTTGATGTTTATTACCATTATCAAAACCATGAATTTTTCTTTTGTTCATTGTTTGGATGTTTAACTCTCACACATATGACTTCACAGAAATTCCTTCAATTGCCCTACCACCACCATGTGTTCTAGTGGGTTGTTGTGTCATCCCTAATCAATTCGATGAAGGAGAACAGCACTGTTACAAGTGATATACTTTTTAAATTGGTGATACAAAATCCAAATTTTCACCATCACCTAAGCTGTCATTACTCTGGGAATTCATTTTTTTAGATGCCTCTATCACAATGGATGCTGGTATGAAAATTATGATAAATAATAGCAAGAATATGTAAGAAGAGGCACTGGTTGAACTCTCATTTGGAGTTGGTATGGACTGATTTGGGTTCAGGCATGCTATTCTATCCTTAAGATCCTTAAGTGATGATATTAATATTAGTCAGATCATGGGACAAAAATTTTCCTGGAAGTCCAAGCAAGTTAGTAAAAGTAAGTATAAGAGGACAATTGATTCCCAGTAATCAGGCCATATTTTCTTTGAGTTTCATTTTCTCTCCTGCATCAAGGCATACTATTTCCATTCAGGATTTACTTTAGATGGAATATAAATAGATCATAGAAGACTTTTTTGTATTCTATACAAACCTCTCTAAAATGCTACTCCACTTGTAAGAAAATGCCCCAGCCTACTCTGGTATCAAGTGCTACTGTTGGTTCAAATTTCATTGCTCTGGAAGAATATAGCTGAGGAGCCACAGAAGTAGCAGTAAATGGTCAGTAACAACAATAGCAGGCAAAAACATAATTTAAGAGACACTTGTGGTTTTGAAAAGTGTATGTAGATATTGGTTATTATTGACATAAAAAGATCAGACCACAAGTTGCTTTAAAAACACAGCACTGGGGAATAATATGTACTGGGGATCAAGGTAGCCCCATATTGCCCATTTAGGGGGGGTGTTTGTACTAAGATCTCAAGGGTGATTAACTTTTACCTGCCTAATTTCAATGGAAATATGAAAAATAAGATTTTTAGTATGTTCTTAGTGCAATTAAATGGATTGTTGTTACAAGTTAGTACACATTTGTATAATTGAAACATTAAGTACTTTGTAGGCAAAAATGCAAGATTTCTTACAGATCTTTTAACACATTTCATAATGGAAAATGATTTGACATTCATGGTCATTATTTCACATAAAAATAATATATTAAATAATATTTACTAAGAGATACTGTGTGCATGCAAAAAATAAATTTCATACAATAGATACATTCAAAAGAATGAGATTGGTTGGAATCAACTGCAGTGGTTTTGACTCTTTGTTCTTCCAATCTAATAATCAAAGGAACACACTCATTTAAAGATGTTCTATATAGATGTGTCTTGATGCATTTTCTTCATAAACCAGCTTGAAACCATGCAGTTACAATGGTCATTTCACAACATTTTGTTTAACTCATTACTACAGTCAATAGACTAGTGAGGAACAAAATTGAAGCTTCAAAGTATGTTGCACTAATGCTGCTCTTACTGAATTCTTTGGTGACAGCCAATGAAAAATGACAATCTTTAAATGGTTAAATAATTTTTTTGTTGTTTTTTGTTGAATTATTTGTTGTAAGCATTGATATACTTCTTTGTATAGAGTGCAGTGGAATATTGATTGAAATAATTTAATGGTAGAACTAAGTAAATAAACATTTATTCAAGTAAGTAATATAGATAACAAGCAATAACAAGCATGTATTTCAATTTGAGTCGACTTTATTCAGTTGCACTAACTGTTTTCATTGGTATGAGCTTTTATTGAACACCAAAAGGCAAAAATGTTCAGCAATAAAGATTGATTACTAAAAAGCCTTCAGACAATCAAATCTATTTTTAGTATTGAACTATTTAAACTATTATTGTTTATGTTTGAACTTATTTTATTGAAGCTGAATCATTTTGCTTGTCAGTATTAGATCCCCTTTTTACTACATGGGCATCATTCCCAAATTCTATTCAAATGAATATTTTTATTACTGACGTGTATCACAGAAATAAATAATTACTACCTACAAACTAGAAAAAAATATTTGAGTAAGATTTAACTTAAACAAAATAGATAGATCTTTGAAAGTGTGCTTGTATGTTAACAATGCATTTAAAAACATAAAAAGAGCAAGATGGACTCTTACTACAAGCACAAGCACCACCATCAATGGCAGAATTTTGAAACATCTTGTACAATGAATAAAATTCTAAATCAATTTGAGAACCAGAGAACTATTAATACAGTAACATGATAAATATTCATGTGGAATCTAATTAAATGATATCATCCACTAGTTGTTTCTAAAATTTCAGGAGAAGCTTGCAGCCAAGTCACTTGTATGAGCCAAAATTTATTATCCTAGCATATTTTATAATGTCTCAGATTGAACACAGTTAAATTAGATGGGCTGCAAGATCATCTTGTTTAATCATGATAAAAAATCCTTTTGTTTTGAACCATCAAAATTGCCATGGTGATTAAATGGTCCTGTAGGCATGACTCAATTGATTACATCAGCATTCACTATTGTGTTCTGTGCTCACAAAATAATAAGAAGGATTGACTGTGCCTGTTGGATACTCAACCCCCCTTGTGATCATCAAGGGGATTGATTGTGCCAATTGAGTACCACTCATCAATTCATCATCATTGGCATCAGTGTGCAGCTGGTTGTAGGTTATAGTAAAAATACAAAAAAACAATAGGTAATGATGGTACTGTACATTTGTTGTATTTTTTGTGACTCTCTACAGCCATTAAGTGTGTTTTGTAGATAGATATAAAAAAGTGACTAAAAAACTTGTGATTCTACCTGTACTTACATATGTACATTTACCGTAAAAAATACATGAATAAATTCATACTAATATTAATTTATGCATGTATTTCATAGGTTAAGCATCACAGCTATTGCACCATATACAGAGGGAATGGTATGAATTCAGTGATTTCTGGGAGAAAAAATTAGCTGAATGCATTCCTTTTTGCTTCCATGAACTGTTGAAAAATCTAGGTGAACACTGTCCAACTTTTGCAAGAGTACATGAAATCATTAACAACTTCACCATGGTCCAATCTGTCATTGCAATACATGATATGTAATGATGATATCTCACAGTAATCTTTTCTTGGATAGTCATTGTTTTCATGTCCTTGTATGAGCTAGAGTTAGTGGGTGGTCACCTTGAATCATAGTGCAGTTACCATGCAGCAATAGCTACAATGATGCAATTGTAGTTCCTAAGGTTTACAGTAACCCCTTCTTTTGGTACTACCTTAGTAGGCTATGTCCTTATTTGGACTGATGTTTACATTGTAAAATAGTTATATAAAATAATATCTAGTAATTCCAAACATCATGTGAAAGATATCATTGAGTAGTGAAAATCCAAGTGAAGCAATGAAAAGTTACTACTTCCTCAACCATTTTGAACAAAAATGAATACATTGATGTAATAAATTGTGGTATCACAACAATGTTGTCCACCACATCAGTATTCAAGAAATCATCATTGTTCATAATTTCAGTTGATTTTTAATCCAACTTCAACAACAAAAATCTACATAAAAAATCAATGCAGCAAAAAAATAGGTCCATGGTCCATTCAAGATTTGTAGGAATTTCTCAACAATGAAAGAGAGGTAAAGTAATAATAATTAAATAATTTTTAAAGTGCATTTAGTCTATTCCTTGGTAAGATTAATGATGACACACTTCCAAAGCACTGACGTTTACAAGATAAAAATAGCTTGTCAGAGAGTATGTGGTTGATTTGATTCCAAGTTTGAAGTGATTGTTACTTTTATGATTTACATTTCTACTGTGGCTGGTGCATGAGAGAGTGTACGCCAAATATTTGAGCATAAGAACATATTCCTTTTCATAATTCACCATTGTTGTTAGTTTCACCAATGGTACTTTAATCTTTACCTATTCACAGTAGTTTTTGATTCTATACCTGATTTAAACTTGAGATCTGAAGAGTTTAGATATTTTTTTGTCTGGTGATTGAATGCATTGAAATTTAGGGCCATCTAGTTAATATTAAACAAATGATGTTGCTACTAAAAAACCATGTCTGAAAAACTTACTACCCACCCCCCATGGCATTTCCTTAAACTCACCACAAACATTTTTACAGATAGTTAGCATCAGCAGTGGTATTAGAACTGTGAATCCAATTGCATACACAGTTTTACAGGTTACCAGAGCAGAAAAAAAATTGTGCTACTCCACATTCTTATACAATAAGCAATAAAAAGTTACTAATGATGCCATTGCTGCTGTTTTCTGTTGCTGCAATCATATAAAGTTTTGAAAAAGAATCAGAACATAAATTACCTTGCAAACATTGGCTTACAAAAACTTGAGAATCAAGCAAATAAAATAGAGCTTGGATTTCCTCCTCTAATCAAGTCGCTGTACTTTCACATCATTCTTTTTTTGGTCTTAAGAATAATCTCCATTTTATCTACACTTGCATGGAGTTTGTATGCAATTTTTGTTTTAATTCATGGTTTATAGTACAGAGCACAGATAAAAATATCAACAACATTGACTCTATAGCAAATCTACATCATCAATTCAGAAATAAAATCAATTACCATAATGACTTGATGAGGCTCGATGGTATTGTTGATTCTCATGATCATATCATTTCTTTCATCAAGTCAAATATATTGTACATACCAGCAACAATCGCGGTAGAGTGACAACAAACGTGGTAGAGTGGCATTCAATTTTTCTGAATAGTGTTACAACAACTTCAATCACCTATTTTCATATTGATACTGCACAGTGAATGCAACGAAAATCCACACACTACATGATTGTCTAATTCTTACATTGCATTTTTTACTTTATAGCTTTGTAGAAGTATTATTTACAAATTCAGACGAAATGCCCTTGCTCCTCTGAAAAAGGAAGCATCGATGCATTGTTGCATTGATGCATTTTCCATTGTTCCCATTCCAGCAACTAACACTCAACATACATACAGCTAACACCCCCAAGAAAACAAGGGATGAACCCGCCACTCCTTCCCCCTCATCTCCTCCCTCCAAAACTCCTCCCTCACAAAATACTCATCCGCTCCTCTATTATCCACCGGTCTTCTCACGTACCCGTGCCCCTCCAACAACTCTATCACCTCCCTGGAATGCCCCTCGATGATCCACGCGCCGACTTTGTAGTCGTCCCACGGGAATTGCGTGAGGGTGGCGTATTCGTGCCCCTCGACGTCGAGGGAGATGAAGGCGAGGAAGGGGGGGGCGTGGGAATTGCGGAGGAGGGTGGGGAAGGAGATTGTTTGGGCTGTGAGGCCTCTTTTCTTGTCGCCAACATCACCACCATCATCAATCACCCCACCAATCTTCCTCTCCTGCCCCACCCCACTAAACCTCACCACCTTCCCATCCACATCCGACATGGCATTCACGAACAATTGACACGATCGATTACGAAAGTCATTTCTACCGGGAAAGGGCTCCACGCACACTCCGTTCCAATTGTACGATTGTTCGAGGAGGTGGGAGTTGCTGCACCAGATGCCGTGGTAGGCGCCGATGTCGAGGAAGAACAATGGCGAGTTGGTTGGTTGTGCATTGTAGGAGTTGCTGTCATTGGAGCGGTTGAAGTTTGTGAAGTTGGAAGTGGCTTCGGCCAATCGGACGATCCAGGTATCTTGATAGTTTTGGGCGAAGGATCCCCCGCGGCTGCCGGGTGTGTAGGCGAGGCGTTGGAGCAGTGGGAGGTGTGAGAGATGGAGCGGTTTCGTCGGTAGGAGTGGTATGGGCGGAATGGGCATGGGCCAGGTTTGACGAGTGACTGTCAAGATCAGATCGATCAACAGGAAGATGCCGATGGATCCACACAAGAGAGGACGCACGTATGGTAGTGATGGTAGATACTTCTTTGGCAGGGGACCTGTGAGTAAGGAAAAGCACGCCGGGGAGCACAGCGAGGAGCACAGCGAGGAGCTGCTGCCAAGGAATCGATGCAGCGGATTTGGTTTCGGGTTGGATGCACCGACGGAGTCACCGGTGCCACCAATGTCACCGGCATTAACGTCATTAACGGCATCTCCGGCACTCGCGGCATGATCACTGGCATTGTCATCTTCTGCATGTGTCCGGTTCTGGCGTCGACGGAACATTGGATGAAA
>JALLOT010005022.1:0-18697 GCA_036939595.1 Thalassiosira livingstoniorum
ACGTTTTATCTACGATATTAGTTAGCCCTCTGGCTTTGGCCATGGCGTTGGCTTCCGTTTCCGTTTCCGTTTCTTTCATCTTTGGCTAGTGGCATAGGTCTCTAGATGCATATGCAGTATGTAAAATAATAATTGTATGAGGTTAGAGTACAAAAATAATAATGATGTGTGTTTTTCAGGAAGAAAGGGGGCATCAAGTGAAATTTATTATTTTTGGAAGTGAAAAATAGTGTGATTACTTGATAAAGTAGAAAATTTGATTAAGGCGAGATAGCTGTATGTAGATCATGTACTACTTATCTAGTTTGTAAAAATATACCAGCTTTCTTGTGGGCGAAGAATTGGGCCATGGAGTTCAGGGCGATGTGGTTGATTGGATTCATTCTCGCTCGTGGTTGGATCATCTCTTTACTACTCGTATTATTTTTTTAGCGTGTTAGTTGCCACGTGACACAACGAACATGTTGTGACTACCATGCATATTATTATTTTTTGTTCCATTTAACATTGTTCACTTTTCTCACGTATCAATCTGTTGGCCATAAATTTGTAAGAAGGAGTATTCTACATAGTATTCTCTGAGATCTGCCAAGTGAACTCAAGTTTCATTGTCCACAAAAACAAACATTTAACACAGAAAAGTCTGCAACCATGGCGTCTTTTGAACCCTGCCGTGTAAGTAGTTGGTGTGATTGTTGCTTGTTCGAGAGGGAAGTGAATTTTCTTGCTATTTGGAGTCTTAGAGATGTTGTTGGAACTGGGAGCAAAGTTGTTGAAATCAAGTGTTTGTTGAATTGACTGCGTGTGAACGGAAGCATTGACTGTGACTTGAACAAAGAACATTTATTGAAGTGTGCAATGAGTAATGACTCACCCAAGTCCCTTCTACCCGACCAATGATAACACGCAACACAACACGCTTTTGATATTTAAATGAATCAATCTTGGATCACTTAATCTTGAAATCTCAAAAAAAATGCAAATAACAATAAACGCGCAAACCAAATAATGAACAACTTACGCAGACCAAAATGGAAAAGGAGGGCATTGCCCAGTCAGCCATTTCCGCCTTCGAATCCACCTTTAAATCACTCGTCTCAGGAAACACCGGAATCATCCCCGAAGACACCATTTCCCCCGTCCCCGAACTCGTCCACGCCACCTCCATCACCTCCAAACCCAACACCGACCTCCTCTCCTCCACGGTCGTACTGAAACTCAACGGTGGCCTCGGAACTGGCATGGGACTCGACAAAGCCAAATCTTTGCTAGAGGTAAAAGAAGGTCAAACGTTTTTGGATTTGACTGCAAAGCAAGTCATGTGCATGAGAAAGGAGTATGGTCAGAATGTCAAATTCATGTTGATGAACAGCTTTAGTACAAGTGCCGATACCTTGGCATTTTTTAAGGAGAAGTTTCCAGAGTTGGCAAAGGAGGAGGGGTTGGAGATGTTGCAGAATAAAGTTCCCAAGTTGGATGCTACTACTTTCGAGGTCAGTTTGTCTTCTTTCTATTTTTTTCATTTGTGTTAATTATTTTGCATTCAGTCGAAGAAATTTGGATTGAGGAAAGTGTTTGTCTCGCTCATATTTTTTTTGTTATCTCTTGTTTCTTCGCATTTACATTGCACAGCCAGCAGTATGCGCCTCAGACCCCTCCAACGAATGGTGCCCACCCGGCCACGGTGATCTCTACGCCGCCCTCATCGCGTCTGGCTCACTGTCCTCCCTCCTTTCCAGCGGCTACAAATACATGTTCGTTTCCAACTCGGACAATCTTGGAGCCACACTCGATCTGTCCCTTCTCACCCACTTCGCCGAGACGGACGCTCCCTTCATGATGGAATGCTGTGAACGTACCGAAAATGACAAGAAGGGAGGCCACTTGGCCGTCCGCAAGAGTGACAATCACTTGATTTTGCGAGAGTCTGCCATGTGTGCTGATGAGGATGAAGATGCCTTTCAAGATATTACCAAGCATAAATTCTTCAACACGAATAATTTATGGATTCGATTGGATAAGCTCCAAGAAATTGTGGATAAGTTTGGTGGGTTTATTCCATTGCCAATGATTAAGAATAGTAAGACTGTGGATCCCAAGGATGATTCGAGTCAGAAAGTGGTTCAATTGGAGACTGCCATGGGAGCAGCGATTGAGTGCTTCGATGGGGCTACGGCTGTGGTTGTTCCACGAGAGCGATTCGCCCCCGTGAAGAAGTGCAATGATTTGTTGCTTCTTCGTAGTGATGCGTACATCATCACCGATGATTTCCGACCAGTACTTAACCCGAAGTGTGGAGGCGTTGCACCAGTCATTGCCCTGGATTCGAAAAAGTACAAATTGGTGGGCAAGTTGGAGGAAGCCACTCCAGAGGGAGTGCCGAGTTTGGTGGATTGCAAGAGGTTGACTGTTAAAGGATTTGTGAAGATGGCAGGAGGTACTAAATTTGTGGGGTCAGTGAAGATTGTGAATAATAGCGGGGAGACGAAGGAGGTTAGTGGTACTATCGAGGATAAGGATATTGAGTTGTAAGATGGAGCTGATGAATGGTGCTTAGTGTTTGGGAGCGATCTTGCTTTGTAAGTAGTTTGGGAGTTTTTGTGGTGATAGATTATTATTTGTGCGGTTTAAATGCATTGATATTACATTGTTGAAGTATTATGTAAGTAGAAGATAATAAGCGACCGAAAAATAAATCAATCATTTGAATGAAGTTTTGTCTAGTACATTTTTCCTAACAGTACTACTGGAAATCATTTGAGAGGCCTAAGTCAGATATGCGTGGAAACGAAAGCGTTTAAGTGCTGAGATGATAATTTGCATAACAACATGTCCATTTAATAGACAGCCTGCCCAGTGGGACCCAACTGAGGATCCACAAAAATTTCCTCGTACATCAGATGCACTCTTCCCAGTGGGACAAAAATGGCAGTCCGTCTATCGAAGGTGTTTGCCACACGGCCACATATCACAGATGAATGGAGAAACAATCGTCTCTGAGTTTTGTTTCTTCTTCTTTTCGGATGAATGGTTCATTACCTTGGAAGAAAACGAAAAAACACCGATGCAGCTCATCAATGACTTAAAAAATGTGAATTGGCACCATTGCTATGGTACTCCTACCTTATGCAGGATTATTGTTTACTGCTGTTACAGAAGACTTGCTATTTATATCTCAACAATTTTCCAGTGGCCCAACAGGAAAGTTTCTATGAGGGATAAATAAAATAAAAGCTCAAATCACAATCATAACAACTTCCGCAGACTTATTATTTGATAGCAGGGAGGTAATGTACAATATATTATCATCTCAAATGTAACCATTTGGTCTATGGGTAACATTCCTATTGTAAGAAATCCATCCTCTCACAACTTCAGACAACACCTGATTGCCCACATACAATGTTGGCCTTAACAAGTAGGGATCATTTCCCTTCATTGCCTTCTCCACCTATTTTGGCAAACTTTCATTGAGCTTTTCTAACAATTGAGCAAAAATGTACCAATGCATATCACTTTTGTATGCACTGCCTTCTCTAGTTTTGTACAATCTGGTCTCTTCTCCAGCTAATACTGGATAGGCTACTTAGCCAGTCTCACTGGCTTCCTCATGAAGCTTACACCTGATGTTTGATTCATTCTCTTATCCATTGGATGTGATTTTTGTCACCCTCTTCTTTGGTTTAGAATTTTAATTGCCTGGTCATTTAGATCCTTCCTATCTCTATCAAACCTCTCTCATGTCTTGTCAAAAACTTGACTTAGCAATTTTGAGTGATTTTCTTCGTCTTTGCAATCCTGTGTTGTCCTTTTAAGCACTAAACTACTTGATTTGAACCCCCGCGTGTCCATTTTGGGTAGGCCTTTCCCACTGTTTTTGCCCTTTTTCTTCATTTTCTTTTTGGGTGAGCTACTAGGTTGCCTACCAGTGATGCTGGTTCCATGGAAGACAACTCCAACTATGGAGGGAGCCATCCTCTCTCCCAAGTTCAAACAGTGTTTTATCACCAATTATACCTCTCAATAGAATCTTTCCATTGATACAGGAATGTCAACATACTTATATGGGAACCCTACAATAATGACAACATTTGTTTGGGGGTTGATCAAGTAATTCCTCATAAAGGATTTGGTCTTGTATATGCTTCTGCATTCAGTGCCATCAATATGTATATGTATGGTTATCCAGTTGTGCAAATTTTTTGAAACCAGCAATTAAAAGCACTTTGCCTTCTAATTTGAAATCTGTTCTGAATGATTCAATCCATGATGTGTTGGGCTGGTTGAGACAAATACTCATTGCACTGTTGTTTAGCAGTAATTCAACATTTTTCTGAATTCCTAACGTATGCATTAGGAAGAATATTGCAGGTTTCATGGTAATGTGAAAACACCCTCAATCCAATGAAGAGCTATACACTTTATATACTTCCATCTTTACATGAAGAGAGACATCCTTTGTGTCACCCAAGGTGTAGAGAACATTTTCAGCAATACTCAATGCTCTTGTTGCATTGAATTTGTTCTTAAAAGGAGAAAGAAACTGGTCATTTTAATTTACGATTTGAAGGTGACCAAAAATCAATGATTCCAACATTTTATTTTTAATACAAAAATTCAATTTGGAATGCAAAGCAAGGAAAAACCCTTCTAGGTTGTCAGGTTTTCCAGATATGTTTGAAGGAGAAACTGCAAGGCATGTGGAAGATGTCCAATACCTCACCAATGCTTTTGTCCATGTCAAAGGTGACACTGTTATTATTGGTGCCCATAGCACTTTGGATTCAATTTTCTAACTGTTGCACTAGCTTCTAGCTTAATGCACAATTTAGATGACTGATCAATCATATTTCTATGCTAGTCAATACCACCCAGTCTCTGGACCACCAGTTGGAGTTGGATTCTTCTATGATGTTGCTGTAAATATTGGCAATTGTCAATGGTCAGGGTGGGTGTCAATGTGCAATCACTGTTGTAATGGTAATCTCTCACAACTGTTGCTTTTGCATTGGAAATATTTATGATCATGCATGACAAACAAAAAAGAGACATGAGCATTTGGTAGAAAGACAACTTTGACAGAGTTACACCAAGTGTTATATGTTTTCTTGGCTGACAAAGGCAGAAATTTAATCTCCAAACTGCAAGTGTCTAACATCTACCCCTGAAATTTGATACCATTAGTAAAGAAATATTTAGGATCACCTTATGTTGTGGAAACACTAAATTGGAACAAGATAGTCAGCGTGTTCTGTCCAATACTTTCCCATGGAAGGATTGGTCTCATGTTGCATAAAGGTCATTGACTCAAATGTCTTCAATCTAGGCAAGAACTATTCTGTTTGAAGTATTAGGGGGCAGTGTACTTACATTGATATCATAGTCCTTTTTGGCCTCTAGTCATTTTTCTTTTTTGTTAGAAAAGACAACATGAATTGCACTCAAATTCAAATTTTAAATTGAGTCAATGCTTCACTTGAATTTTCCCTTCTCTTCTACTGTGCAGTCAATCTCTTTTCTAATTTGCTTTCTTTGCATTTTATCATCTTTTGCATCATGTCTTGTGATGATAACCAACCATCACTTGCATTCATGGGATTTATGTCCTCCACAATGAATCCAGTTCCTCTGACCTCTGAATCTGAATGGTTTGGAGCTGTCATTAAAGACAGTCCCTATTTCTTATAATAATGTGGTTCTACTTTATCTATGTTCCATACTTCAGTATTAGGTTTAGTTTTAAAGTCAAACAAATTATATGCTGTAAAGTCAACGTTTGTGTTTATGGTCATATGGTGTGTGTTAGTGCTGTCATGTGATATGTTGGATGAAACAATGTCGTGTGATATGCTGCTAATGAGAGAGCACAAGATGGATCAAACTTCTTGCACTGTCAGTTGATATTGGAGAGGTAAAAATATGTGAAGGCAGAGCAGTTCTTTTTCAATACTTTGTTAGAATGTCTTTGAGACTGTTACAAGAGTCTCTCATATGATTGGATAGTACAATTGTTTTGTGTGGCATATAGCTCACATTACTGTTTCAACTATATAGATGTAGGTGGATTCATCATCATATAAGCCATGTTCATCCAAAACCCGTCAGATGGCAGCACATAACCTATTATTTTTTAAAAAAGTTATCAAGATATTGACCTAAGAAGTTTTCTGGCGATTAATTATCATCGAGTCCCACCCGGTCTCATCACTTGTCAAGCAATATTGAAAAGAAACTTTTTGTTGCTGCGGACGGGCGGCAGCAATGCTGCTTATGTCAGTGCAAAATAGTACTTATTCCTACATTCTGAAAGAATCAAGTATTTTTTTTCGCATTTTTTATGTGCCTGCTTTTCAACCAGCGACTTTGCATCACTCGGCATTTCGTGCTGCCAACTGCACTATTCTGATGCTGTTTTCAACTGGTTGCTGTCTAACATCTGTTAGCTAAAAATTGCTGTCAATTTGTGCCAGAGCCTCTCTATTCTGAGTTAGCAGGCTATTTCATTTATTTTTCCATCAGCGACACTTACTCCATTACCGTCACAGATAGGACCATTGGAAAGAGCAGAAAAAATATATTTTTTTGGGTATAATTTGCTAATTTTAGCAAAAAAGTCGGAGTCGCATCTGACGGATTTTGGATGAACATGCCTTATATAATGATCATTGCAGAATTAGTATCTGAAAGAATTTTCAAGCATTGTTTGCAATGTTTAGAATATCTTTTGGCTTTCGCCTCTTGTGTGATCAAACAATTGATTCTCCTTGTTTGGCATTGGAATTTCTGTCTGTATATTATGACTATAGTAGTGGTGGCTTTGGATCAAACAAAAGCATGTCAAGAGTAGTCCAATGTATCCAAATTCAATGCCTGCAACTGAAACAAGAGCCCATTGTTCCTGTGAAAGTTCCCTTATCATCTCTTCTCTTTTCAAGGTGCACTGTTTATATTTGCTGCTATCTTGAAATTTAGACTTAATCTCCTCTGACATTTGCAGTCTCCTAATACATTTTTTCAATGGCAAGACTAAGCAATTGCTTAGATGTAAGTTTTGTGCCAATACCAGTTAAAAGCTGGTTTGTTTACCATCATTTGGGAAAATTTACGTACTTTCTTGCTGTTTCAATGTATCCCTGGCATATCTGTCACAGAAGTAAAAAAAATATCTAGCCTTGTTGTTTGATTGCTTCTAATGATGGATCAACATGATGTATGGTCATGTCATGAGCAAGTCCACATTTGTGAGCAAAGGTTATTGAAGATTTAAAAAATGGTAAAAGGGCTGCAGTGTCAATGGGATCCATCAGCAGTCAACATTGTTGAATGCCATTCCATTTCATTGCTGGCAAAAGAAGGAAGTGGTTGGTGAGCAGTACTAAAAACAACAAAGAACTTGATGCAATGTCTTTATTCACATTCACCATATCAACCATAGGTCATACCTGTCATCTTGAAACAACATTGAAATTTTGCCAGCTCTCAAACAAGACACCTCCTCTAGTATTGTATCATCATGGTGCTCATAGAATACGGATAACTGTAACAATGCTAATCTTTTTCCATTGTCAATAATGTCAGCTTGGCACTTGAATATGTTACAAGAAAAAGATGGTATAAAATTATCAAGAAGGCTATGTTCTGGATGTTATTAGTGATTTGTTCCTTTGATATGAAGCAATGATCCTCATTGAACACACCACCTACACCCCCATTATTGAAAAAGAATATGTATGTACATGTAACTATAACTTTTATTGAGCAAAAGTTATTCTACTGTTTCATCTACCAGCAATTAATATGTAGTAGGGGTATTTCATGAAAAAGAGCTGAGCAAGTGCTAGTAGTTTTACTAGAATTTTTGATCTGAACAAGCTCCACATTTAAGCTGTTTTTTTCTTTTTGCACAATAATTTGTCATCCCCTAATTTTTGATCAAAATGAGATATCTAATTTGAGAGTGACCTTCTTGTCAACATTGATTTAATTGGAAAAATTAATACCCATTTGGGGTGTGGGGGGGCAATTTTTGAACTAGCAGTTTAATGAACTGGTTGTGTAACCAGTGCATTGCACAGAAAAGCACTTTAGGTCTATGATGAACATAGTAGATATGGCATGCATAGGCAATTAATACTAATACAAACATTGTTCCCTCTTGTACACCATAAACAATGTCAACATTGACAGTCAGTAAGAATAATATTTTACTAAACTAGTTTTGATTCAATCTTTGCTTTCTTGGGATGAAACTGATGAGGGTAAGGCTTGTCACACTATCATGTCATAATCTCTGTGCCAATATTATATGTATATATATATGTATATATATATGTATANCGAGTTTGTACAGTTGCAAGAAGTTGACTGTGAAGGGGTTTGTGACGTTTGGGAAAATAACTAAATTCATTGGGCCGGTAACTGTTACGAATGATAGTGAGGAGACAAAGCATGTTAGTGGAGTTTTGTGTTTTTGTTCGATTAAGGCTTGGTAGCGTTTGGGCTTGGTTGATCATCATGGCAGCGTTGCAAGTGGGCGTGCAGTATTTTGTTGTTGGGGCGCTAAGCAGTGTAGTCCAAGCTGTCCGTTTTACGGCGTGGTCCTCGTGAATACAATGATGGCATCATTCTATTGGAGGTGGAATCGTCTACAGAATCAAGTATTGATGGCAGTGCGATGGTCGATGGTGAGCTTGGGTTTTTATTGTTAAAGCTCACAATTTACAATGCCTTAAGTATTTTACCACTCTTTAGAGAAAGAATAGTACTGGGAGACTCTATTACTCTAATTGAGTGCTAACGGTATTTATTCGTTTTTGTTTGGCACGTAAATTTTGAGCAGCGGGATAATATTCGACTTGAAGACCGGCTTTGCCATTAGATAGCTCCATCAGTGGACGATGGCACTGCTTGACGCCAGTAGTCGTGTATCATTTGTTTCTTTTTCCTTTAGTTTTTGTGTAAGACAAGTTTTGACATTGAAGGTTTTTTCGATGATGAAACATTTTGACTGATAACTGATAACTCGTTAGTACCTGCACCCACGTAGAATAGGTAAAAAACGGTCGAGTCCTTTCAATCCGTGGAAACGTTGACATGATTCGCACTTTTACCTTACAGCCACTCCAACACACTATCCCCAAAGCCCAAAACAAGGCAGCATCGACTTCGCATTCTTCTCCAAGTGCCTAACATCCAAACGGATCTACCTACGAAACAAATGCTCATGGCGGAGTAATTTCTGTTTCTTCTATCCTCATTCTCCTACACAGCAAACCCTAATCAAACTCGCTTTGTCTCTACCGAATGCACTGATATTTTTGCCGCCCGTTTCAGTCGGACAACAATATCATCCGGAGTTGAGTGAGATTGGTTTTATTTCACCGTTGATCGGAAGCTAACATTGACACTTTAGAGTTCATTCAAATCTGCCCATCCGCTCCCCTATTGCTTTGAAGCTTCATTTGATAGAATCGACAAAAAATCTCAGCTAGAGAAGATGAAAATCAACGACTCACAGGAGACTTCTACTACATGCGTCAGCTACAATGATGATATTGACACGGTTATGGAAACTCTACCATCACCATTGCGAAAGTTCTTGCAAAACGAACCAAAAGATGCAGACATCCACATTCTCCTAGACGTGCTTCGACAGATTTGGCAGAGCAGTGAAAACTGGGGAATGATTGAGTTACAATCAGCTTTCAAAAACTGTATTCTTTACGCCGGCCACTTGATTTATAATTCGAAATACTACGAAGCAATGGTGGTGTGTCTGCTTTTTTCTTTTCTCGTTGATTTGGTAGAAAATCCAGAACTCCAGGAGTTCTGGATTTTCTACCAAATCAACGAGAAAAGAAAAAAGCAGACACACCACTTGTTGGTCGACACTACATTGGGTACCAATGAGTCAGAACTTCGTTCGCCGAAACTTCTTTCGGGGTTTCGTCACTTCCAAGACTCTTGAGACTTCTAATCATAAATTTAGATTTGTTCAAGATTTGGTAAATTTAGTCAACTTGTGGCATCCAAGAAAAAACCAGTGGTTGGAACCCTTAATTGCCTCAGAAGGATTTCCTGCACTGTTTCGGAAGAGTCCCTTCAGTTGGATGAATGTCACCATCGAAGATTGCGAGAGAGGAAGCCTATACAAAACTGAAATTTCTGACTTCTTGAGCCTAAACCATCTCCTTAATATGTATTTTTTCGATTCTAATGCTCCCATTGAAGAATGTCTTCACTTCCGAGTCAATGGGAGAGTTCTAGTAAAAAGTGTCTATGGTGATAAAAGTCTTTTCAAGCTTGGGATCGAGGACGACAGTGTGATCCGAATCGGAGGAGAAAAGAAATCACGCAATGCAGCCAATGCTAATACAAGCACCTCTTCAAAACAGAAAAAGAAGCAGCAAAGCAAACAAAAAAACAAAAGCAAAGCGAAACAGAAGAAAAAGCAATCAAATAAGAATAAGAAACAACAGACACACAAACGAGGTGGATCTGCAAAAGAAGAGCTCACCTTGGAAGAGTGTAAAGAGGAGCACTCAAAAGTATTGGGACAAGTTTTTGACAAGGTACGGCTTGAGTTTGCACAAATTAGGAAAAGAATCAATGATCAGGCCATTCAAAAGACAAAGCCAAAGAACAGGGTTCCAAAATTTGGCTCCAACACTACGGAAAATGAATCGAACCAACGTAATTTCCTATTTGACGATGACTGCAAGGCTGAAAAGGCTAGTAAAGTGGTTTATCATGTATTGGTAGGCGAAGAGGCAAACTTGTACAAAACAGGAAAGGGCAAAGCCTCTACAGGATGCAAGCGCCCAAAACCATCACTTTGGATTTGCATGGATGCATGTGTTCTCAGTCGTTGGAAAAGCTCAATGAAAGTTTACTGAAATGGGTGGATAAAGCGATGAAGGGAAATTATCCCTACACCATTCCTGTCAATATTGTCTGCGGCAGGGGCAATCAGGTGTTGTCTGACGTTGTAAGAGGGTGGATTTCTGACAAGAAGAATGTCGCCCACAGGCCAAATTGGGTTTGAAATTTGATACTCCTATGCAGTATTGATGCAGGTCTGGTATGCCATTTCAACAGATTGCTTTTGAA
This sequence comes from Thalassiosira livingstoniorum, assembly GCA_036939595.1. Taxonomy (NCBI): domain Eukaryota; phylum Bacillariophyta; class Thalassiosirophyceae; order Thalassiosirales; family Thalassiosiraceae; genus Thalassiosira; species Thalassiosira livingstoniorum. The sequence continues at coordinate 11,110 of JALLOT010005022.1, forward strand.
CAAGAAATGTGTAAAAATGACTTCAGAAAAAGCTGTGAAAAAAATTTTTCTCAAAGACAAGAACTCAAAATAGCCAACCGCCACTTCTTTTTCACATCATTACAATGGCAGTATTTTTGAGTGACACCAAAGATTATGTAACAAATAATTGTTGTAACACACAATGAAAGGTACCATGCATCATTGGTGTGTAATATTATTACTGTATATATTCATTGTCAGTTGAAATCATTGTTGATATGTCTAGTATTTTTATTTTTTTTGTGATATGAAAAAATGTTTGAATCTTCTTGATATTTACTACTGTGGCTTTAGATGGCTTTCACGTACAACATCTTCAAGAATAATAGTATTTGGCTCTCTAGAGTATGGGAATTGTTGCCTGATAAAAATTTTGACTTCAGAAAAATTTTGAATAACATTTTATTTGGTGCAATGGACAATGCATTGACAAATAACATTTTTGGTACTTGTAGTAACACAGGTAACAAATGTACACAAAGAATAAGAAGAAAAGGTCCCTTGTTCAAGCAAATTTAACCTGCTTGGATTACAAAACCAATTACTAAATGACTAAGAAAGACTCTTGACATTTTTGTTTTCATGCTTTCCTTATAGCAACAAATCTGAATTCATTAGTGTTTTATCTGGATTTGGCACTGTTTTTTTACATGTAAGAAGGATTGACATTTTGAGCCAATTTTCAAAAGACACCAACCACGGTTCATTAATTTACCTTTTTCTCAATTCAACCATTCTTGTAAGATATGAAATTATTAGGAACATCATCCATCTGGTACTTGCGCTTTTCAGCTATTCTGTAATCTCATAACTTCTTTGCTGATTTCAAGCAATAATGTGAAGCCAGAATTGCAGTTGCAGAATCATTTTCATCAAATGAAAATAAGAACAATTCATATGAATTTCATAAGTATTTTCAACTTCTTGAATTATATTAGGTCAATTATGTAAGTCATTGATTAATTAGAGTAGCAATAGCTTTTTTGATCAGCCAACACCACGAATGCCCCCTACTAGATAGATTTACATTAAATACTACTATCTAGTACATACCTCAAGTAACACCAAAAGATCCCCAAAGCAGCAAAGTCTGATCAATTGATGGAATTGCTTTTTTCAACTATTGGCTGGACAAATATACTGTAAATGATAATTACCTCATCATCCTGACCAAGATTCACTTAATATTCTGCTTTATTTTATTTGATTTTCATTGATCAGACAACAGCACTTATATGTCTTTTCATTCAAATAGACTAATTCAAGTAGAGAGTTATCAATGATCAATATGATATTGATGGCTTTGTTTTGACAGGTAATTATTGTTGAAGGGTTGATATTCACGCTTTTTTTCAGTCAGATACAACAAAGTGCAAAAATGCCGCCAGTGAAACAAAGCCCACCAAATTGTAGATTGATGGCATTGGAACTAGCAGGAATAACCCTTAGTCAATTTAGAGTGACATGTTGCTGATGATGTCTGGCCTATAATGATATTTTTCCAAATTTGAACTAAAAAAGCCCTTTTTCAAAAGTCATTTTTCCATGTTGAAGTTGAAGTAAAAAAATTGGACATAATCTTCTTATCTACACGTCAAATATAATAATGAACATCTATAAGTTTCTACATTGAACTTCAAAAATGAATCCACTAGCTTCTATATGAAAATTTTCTCTGAAAATGTGTGGTTTCCTTTCAATGTTTGACTACATTTACACCAAGAAAAGAGTCAGAAGTTCTAGGTATTTTCACATAGAGCTTGGTTCATGAAAAAATGCTTAGGAAAAAACTTCCTAGGGACCAAAAGAGCAACTCAATCCACCATTCTAGATGGCAACCCAACTCCAAACAACATATGCATGGTATTTCAATTGCATCAACAATGTACCACTGTGTGTTTTACATTATTTCAAAACAAAAAAGTCATTTTTGTTCATTTGTTGGTGGTTTACTTGCACTGGTCACATTGTTTTTGCTGAACATGGTAGCATGAAACACCACATTTTATTCACAGACAGTGCTGGAGCAAAAGCAACAATTGAGGGATTTGGATTGGTGAATCCATTACCTAACTCTTGAACCATGGGCCCATCATCACCACTGTCAATGATGTTAATGATATAATGTGTATGGTACTAATGGTAATCCACATTGGAACCATGGTCAGCCACTTTTTGTTGCAGTAGTGAAATTCCAACAGTGATGTTTTTTTGCTGCATTGGTGTAGCTTGTTGTTTTTAATATTTTAAATCTAACAACTAGCTAAACAAGTTAACTACACTATCATAGAGAGTTTATTGTAGCTGCTGAGATTAGTATTTAACTTTTAGTTTTGTGGTTCAAATGCACCGTGCCATAAAAAATTGACACCAACAGAAGTAACGTACTTTAAGTTTTTTTGCTGGTACTATGTATCATAGGTTTAAGTAGTCTTCAGGGGCATGCTTACCCAAACTTGTACAACACGTTTTACTCCTGTGGATAGTTGTGTCATGTTGGTTGGACAATTGTGAATAGGATTGGGTGAACAACCCCCCACACGAGTGCTTTCATTGATTACTAAGATACTTATCAGAAAGCATTTTGTGTGTTGGAGCTACAAACAATTGCTAAGAAGGCATCCATATTCATGGTATCTACTAAAAACCATTTTTTTATTTTTGGCACTTTTTGTGCTGATATATATCCTAGTAAACCAAAAAGAATATTTGATTCTTGGATATGAACATCACTTACAGCTTGAGTGTTTGAGGTTTGCATAAATATGACTATGTTCACAAATGTGAACACTGTTGGCCTCTGAAGTTCACATTTGTGAACCCCAGGCTAGACACCATTGATGTTGAGTGTATTGAATGGATGTCATTATCATATAAATATTGACTGTAATACATTCAACTTCATTGAATGTTTGTGACTAAAGGGAGGCTTGTGAGGGGATGCATTTTCATATTGATTTTTTTCATGGAACATTCACATCACTAGTTCAGATTGAAAGGAAATCCATATTTGTATGCCTTTCAATCATAAAACTAAAATAATAATTTTAAGTATGAGTTAAACAATTTTCTAAATACTGAGTGTACCTGAAAGCTTTCATTTTCCCTCAGAATATTTCTTTCAATTACACTTTTGTTTATTTGAATTTCTCACAAAAATACATACTGCTTTGAAATCAAAAAGTTAATATTCAATTTTACTTAAAATTCTACATTATCTGCAAGTTCCTAGTATATAATTATTCAATTCACTTTATTAGTATTAGTATCTGGATTCTTTTGATATTAATTTGTTTTTGTCACAAAGCCCCCCTCTCAAACATCTCCGTTGTATGCAAATGCCTGCATTACCAAGATTCATCACTATTACTATGAATTCAGGGTCAACCAATTAGCTAAGCAAGTACAGAGAGTACAGAGTTTGGCACATGACTTTGAAAAATATGGGCATTTACAAAATAATGATCTCCTGACTTACATATTTCAAACTTCAAAATGTGCCAGTAATCTTTACATTGGAACATATTGCAACATATGGACCAGAATTCAATTTTATAAATTGAGATTTTCTTATTTTAGTGACATGTTTTGCCATTATTTTGGAGTACCAACATCAACTTGGCTTGTTTGTTATAAATAATTCATGTTATCTACTCCTGGTCTCCATTGGCTAGTTTGAGAGGGACAAATATCATAACCATCTTCTTGCTAAATATTATCAAATATTTTCTACAGCTACATTTTACTTTGATGTATATTCACTTTCACAATATTGCTAGTTGCTAGTTATTTAGCAATTAATCTTACCAATCTCACACTCAATCTAAAAAATAGGTGACCTGAATAACATCCCTTAATAAGAACTGAATATGCCATAGTTAACAATCCCCAATCTTCTCTTCAAAATGTTGATTTCTAAGGAGGGTATCCTCCAGTCCACTATTAACCTCTCCAAGTGGCTTTTTAGAATGTTGAAAATAGATTTTTGTAGATATTTCCAGAATCATTAATGACAGACCTCTCAACAGCAGCCAAATGACAGACCCCATATGTTGTTTTTTACCTATCTGGTAATCAATATTTACACATGATAGGCTACAGTACAATACATTATTATATTATATTTCGTAGAAAAAATTATTACATTTATAAATGTAAGAATTTGCCAAATTTGCCACAGCAAAAGGTATCAAGACATTAGACATAGTTGTAAACACCCTGCCCAAGGGGCAGAAAATAGCTTTTGGTCCCCGGTTTGATTTTGCTCCTGATGCAAAATTGCTTACATGTTTGCATGTGTGCAATGACATCATTTAAAATTTCTATTTGTAACCAAAAAGCAAAAAGCTGATTTTTTGAACCCCAACCCTACTTGAATTTTAGCAAGCAAAGAATTTGCCCAAAAAAATAACCCTAACCCTCAATTTTTTGTTTTGAAGGGAGTATAAATTTTGTAATTTGCTTGAGCTAAGCTTCAATTAGGGTTGGGGCTCTAAAAATCATTTTGGTTTTCAGCTAACTATTAAAATTTTCTCTTTTCTACCCTAGGGCAATACTAATTTCAGGGTGTAGGGAAGTATGGGATAATGTTGTTTTATTTTTCTAAGACTTTTCTCCACCAAGAGTTTTGCCCTCCCCTGCCCTAACCCTCCAACTGAATTGTTTATCCTATTTTTTTATTTTTTCTAGTACATGAAACATATTGAAATTTTTACAAAGGAATTATTCTTTTTATTAAAGAAAACTTATGGGGGTCTGTTGTTTGGCTGTTGTTAGGGGTCTGTCATTACGGTTCTGGATGTTTCTGAGATTTCTTTGATTGTCATGCCTTGTTGACTTAGATATTACTTTGATTGACTTTTGTCTTGGTAGTAATACTTGTCCTTGTAGCTCTTATGTAAATCCTGTCATTTTTACCATTTTGAAACCATAATTCTTTTTTTCCTCTTCATCCCTTAGGTAGTTTAATACATAATATGTGTTGCAATAAAGAACCCTGTTTGATAATTGATTTTCAGTTTTCAGGGAAAGGGGGAAATTATTTTTCAAATGCCAGCAGTTGATCTAAAAGTGGACAGTAAGTTTTTTAACCTTAATGGTGTGCATTATGTGCATAGAAACATATTTTTACATCTCTGCACAAAAGTATGTATGTAATCTTGATTTATTGGATTTTTCAAGGTCTGAAAAGTTGAGATTTTTACAAGGTGGGGAGCATGTTTTAGAGTTAAGAATAATATTTCTGAAGAGATTTACAAATGATAACAATTCAACCTCCATATTCAAAAATTAGGATTTATCCTTGTACTAAAATCAATAAATCTATATAGTGTCCACCTTTTAAACAACCAACTTCTTCAATTTTAGTATCTGGTATCTATGACCCTTTATGTCTTTGTAACTTTTTGACCATTTTGTAAAATATTGAAGTTGAAGATTGAAAAAAAGAGAAATAAGTAAAAAAGTCATCCTGTATATGTCAGCAGAAATATTCAATGTGGTCCTACATTCAACCCCCAAATATCCACCTTTTGAACAACTACTGGTAATTCCATTTGAAGTTTGGAGCATTGGCAGTATGACAATGATGGCATAAATAGAGAATTTTTTGTTGAAACTTTTGATTCTATTATTGTTTATGAAAAGACAATCAATAGATCTGGAATTCAAATAACAGAAATTTTAGGTTCAGGGTGTCTGATTGTACCTTGCCAGAAATAAGAAAAAGACAGTTCATTTTTCAGGAGCAGAATATATGTTCCAAGTTTTAACCCTCTTTGAGAAGATATGAGAAAAGGGCAAAACACTATTATTAGGCAAGATGAAATTCACAAGTTTGTTTTGACTGGTTGATTTCTCAAATCATGCTCTTAAAAAGTAATTCTAGAAATTAGTATTATTATGCTTTAGAAACTTCATTTCTCTGATGATGTCTCTGATACAGAACAAATTATTGATCTCCTGATCATTGTATTGTTCTTGCAGTGGTGAGTTTCTTACAAAAATCCAAAGTATTCAAATTAAATATCAGGGTCCATAACTGTTTCACTCACACTATGTTCAACTACATGAGCACAAATTATCCTGAAAGTTTCCTGGAAAAATTGACCCAGTCAAAGTTCTGGGCTCTCAAACTTTACTAGAATTAATTTCTAGATGACCATTTGTGGGACTCAGTGAGAGACTCAATAATGACTAGCAAAACTGCTTGATATTCAGGATATTATATGACTTTGTTCATAATTAAATTAATATTAATTCAATGAAATAAATGACTATTTAAAACATGTCTGTTCAGTTCAAATGTGAATAATACCAAGTGGAACTGAGTTTGAATCCATATTTGAGGATTGTGTTGATGTAATGTATATACTTGGCAATGGCTTCAAAATTTAATGGAAAATGGTTGTTGACAAATGGTAAAGCTGATTGCACTCATTGAATTAATAAATAACATCCAAAACACCATCCACACAACTTGCTCTTAGCATTATTTTCACTGTTGTTCTAGTATCAAAAATTAATGCAGTATTATGTTATAACAATCATTTGTGTTTGGCACTTTGCAAATTGCAAATTGAAGTAAAAAATTCAATGACATTGATTAATCTGTTTATGAGACCTGATGTTAAATTTAAAATTTGAAGAAGCAAATGGAAACTCAAAACTCACAAACAGAAAAAGGCAAACAATTTGTGCACAAAACTAATCCTTGCAGCAACACTCTTCATTGAAACATACAAATGCAATTCTCAAGTTGATACTTGATCCAATAGATCAGCAGTGAAGCTACTCACCTCCTGGATACCTGCTGTCACTGCTCTAATTGCAAGTTCTATTGCTTTCTAGTTTGATAGCATTATGCTCCTCCACTTCTTGATACTCAGGAAAGAAGACTCATAGTATAGTTCATTTCCATTGTTATGGTAATAAATCAAACCTCTTTTTCATGACACATCAAAACATTACTTAGGAGAAGCGGTGAAAGTTCAGTCAACTATGAAAGTATAACATTAAAGTAGACAACTTACAAACCAAAATTTCCATCTCAACACCAAATATAAAAGACAGTCAATCAAACTTTGTTAGTGAAACCCCTATCTCCTTGTTAAGTCTGCCATAAACTGTTCAAGTGAATGTGTGAAATAAGATAAGAATCTTGAATAATTGATGTCAACAGAAGAATATCATACACTGCAGCTGTTTTCAAGGCCTATCATGGTATTTGAATAAACAATAAAGTATAGTTGCTTCAATAATGTGCACATGAGGGGAAATGATGGACAAACCTTACTGTAGCACCAGCTTGGATTTCAGTGCTCAAGTAAGAAACACTCCTTTGCAACTCCAAATTCACACATGCCTACCTTGCCTATTTCTTGATCTAGTCAAATATGACAAAAAAGAGACTGTGAGTTATTTTTAGAGTCAGGAAAAATGTCAAAACATTCAAATTTCACCTTCACCATCTATCTTTGAATCCCAATAATAACTGCTTATCCAAATTTATCTTGCATCTCCATTCCACAAACAACCATTCATCCTTCCTCTACACTGTTTTACTGTG
>JALLOT010005044.1:309-15172 GCA_036939595.1 Thalassiosira livingstoniorum
GAAAATGATGGTAGGGTCCAATGGATCCATTCCCCTTGGCTCAACAATTGTGGGGATAGTTGTCGTGAGCGATGGATCCCTCTTGGTGGGCAATGACTCCTCCTCTTCATCTCAATGATACGACCTGATGCCGGGAATCCAATGTCTCCATTGATGGGGGTTTCCTTCATCTGCCCATTTATATGACTTTTCCCTTGGTGTTGACATTGTGGTGCTTCCAAATGTGCTGTTTTGTTGTTTTCAACTGGGGCTGCATTTTGTTGCATTGATGCATTTGTTGTTGGACCCACCTGCTGTGTACCCTCCGCTGGGGCCACTGCTACCAATTCTTGTCGTGAAATTGCATTCCATCTCTGGTGGAAGTTTCTTCCTCAAGTGGTTGTTGGAGGAGGTGTATCATTTGCCCCGGGTGGTTCCAATGGGGTCTTTGCTTTCATGGGGTTTTGGAGGTTGGGGAGGGATCAATCTCCCCTCACAGACAACCGGTCTCTCGTGAAGAAAGATGGACCTAACTCCAGTTGGACCAACTTTTTGGGTGAGGACAACGCCAAATGTTTTGAAGGCATGGTATGCTGATGAGGTGGGAAATAAATCCCCATACATTTCCTCTGCTTTATCAAGATCCGTGCAAGTTGAGGAAGCCGTTGGGGGCAAAATCAACTGGCTTTTTTGCTGCAAAGCCAACTGGTGCCAGTGGTGTTGTTGTCAACATTGGTGATGGCGTGATATATTTGCTGTGCCTATAGTCACCTTGGGGCCATAGGGAGTTTGTTGCTTTTCTTGTAGTTTGAATGTTGTGACTTGTCAGGGAGTGTAAATTATGTTGTGTTGGCGAGTGAAGCAAGCCAGATTGATTTTGCCACCGCAGGCAGCAAAATCCAGGCTATATCCTAAAAGGCCTCCTAGATCTATCATGGTACATGTAGACTAGAAGGACAACTGAGACTATCTAGAGTAGTATTAGTATATCTACCTAGGTAGTACTGTAGTACTGTCACCCCCCCTCAATTCAATATCTCGCGGCAGATATTGGATTGAATGGCGAGTAAAACGAGCCAGTGCTACAGGACACATGAACTTTCTGTGAGGAAAAATGTGGGAAAGGTCATGTGTATGCTAAAATGTGCAGCCAAAATGCTGCTACTCGTGCTGCTGCGGCTGCTAGAGGTGGATCCACATTGGGAGTGGAATCCGTCTTTGGCACAGCAACATTGCCAAAGAGGCGTTGATAAATTGGTGAGTACGCCGGTGGAACGTGGCCGAGAAGGTAGTCTGCGTGCCGATGGAATAGGATCTTTCCAAGAGCCTTAGTGAATATATCTGCAATGTTGATCGATGTGTGCACTCGCTCTAAGGTAATGAGGTCCTGTTCGACCCATTGGCAGATGGCATGAAATTTAGTGTCGATATGTCTTGTACGCGGTGTGGGTTTCTGTGCCATTGCCATACTGGTGCAGGCATCGTTGTCTTCAAACCCAGCTGTGGCTGCTTTCTGTGGGATGCCAAGGTCCCACAAGATACTCCTGATGTAGAGCGACATTCGTCCAAAGTCGGTAGTCATCATAAACTTGGACTCTGTTGAGGAAAGGGCCACGGTCGGCTGGAGTTTTGCCTTATATCCAACTACACTTCCTGCCAACATTACATTTGTGCCACCAACAGATCGACGGGTTCTTGGGCATGCAGCCCAGTCCGAATCAAGAAATCCATGTGTTTCGAGTGCACCTTTTTGTGTGTGCTTTCTTTCGTCGAGGAGGAGGTCTTTGGTCGAGCTGTTGATGGTGGGCGGTGCGTGTTCCAGGAGAGCCTCATTCGCTACCGGGCGCCAGTAGTGTAGTCCATCATGTTTTGTCACGTAGAGGTATTTTAGGGTGTGCTTCACGGCGTGGTAGTGCGTTTGGGATGGACAGGCGCTGACTTGTGCTTCTTTTAGTACTGCGAAGGCCACCTCTGGTCTGCACGTGACCATGGAGTAGATAATTTCTCCTACTCCATTTCTATACCCAAGGCCTTCCTTTTTCCGTAGTGCTTCTTGTACTTTCGGGTCGGGATCTCCAGTTTCTGTGTGTAGCTTCTTGATGAATGTGGCGGTGGTGGGAAGTGGTGTGGGCCTATCGGCGGTGATATTTATGGAGGACATCCAGTTCTCCAGGTGTGGCTTACTGATTTTGTCAATGTAGGTTTCACATGAAATTTTGATGTAGAATTTTGTTTGAAGGATGTCGAGTCCATTATAGAGAGTGACAAGTCCCTGTCTTTTGAGAGGTAGACACAAGGCGTCGTCAATACTGTCAAAGACAATGTCTGCGATCTTTTGTTCGGCTGTTGCTACTGCAAAATCATCAACTTGGCGCTGGAATAGGACTCGATGTTCACAGACGATGCCAGCATACAAGCAAGGCTCGTGTGTTGTAGGTCGAAGTCCCAATGCACGGAGAATGCTATCTGCGTGTTTTTCCCAAAGTCTTGGGGCTTCAGGGTGTCCTTGCATTGCTCTCTGGACAGGTACTATCCAACCTTTTGGTATTGGCTTTCTCTTCTTGTGTTGTGTCCACCATTCACAGAAGGCCCGATCTGGTCGTATATGGAAGCCTTGTTTGGGAGGTGGGGCCTCTCCAAATGCGTTCGTGACATCCGCTCCAAAAATCAGTAAGTTTTCTGCCGCCGCTGTTGCATAGAAAATTCTTGAGCCCGTCTGTTCCACGCAGTTGGCATAGGTGTAGTCTAACACTCGCACCTTGCCATGTCGAGTGGATCCGTCGCAGGTGCACCGAGCCTTCTTTCGAAGGTCGAGTGCCTTGATAGCGTATGTCCACACCAAGAAGAATACTGTGGTTTCCATGTCCTTATCGGTTGGCGGTGGGATTGGCTCACCAAACATCCACTGCGTCTCGTACTGGTCCAGCTGTTGGAATTCGGCTTGTTGCCAATCATCCCAGTCTGGTTGCTTCAAAAGTTTTCCCCTCGTTAATTTGTTCACTCGTGTGGTTTCGTTGAACACACCTCCACTATCTTGAATTATGGATGATTCTCTGGATACTGGAACTCCCGTCGGAAGTTGTGTCACATCATGTCGATTATTCATCTGATCAATGTTGACTTGTGGGATCCCTTCATTAGTGAGTCCATGTTTAATCTCAGGATGGGCGAAAAGTAATGTGCATGTTTGCAATTTTTCTGGTTGGAGGTTTTTGAAAAAGTTCTTTACCATGGCTTCTGTTGTCATGTGCTGGTTGTTGATTGAAATGAGCCAAGCACCCTTGATCCTGCTCCTCCATCTAGGAATTCGGGCGGCTGGTGTGCTTGTTTTCATATTCTTTAATATAAGACGGTTGTTGATGGTTTGGAACTCCATGCCTGCTGTTGGGTGATCCGAGAATTGATATTTCCGGAGGATCAACTTCTCCTCAAACCCGTCATGATACGGTGATGGAGAGAGGTATATTTGTGCCACATCCTGGGTGCCAAGTTCAAGATCTGCGATGATATCAATTTTGAATATGGATGGTTCAACCGTCAGTTTGGCAGCTGCTGCTGCTGGTGGATGGTAGCTTGAAGGACCCAGATTGAGTGGGAGATGCAGCATCTTTGGACGGCGCATAGGTTGGGAGGCCATCTTTTTGGTTGGAAGTGGTGGGTATGGCGCTGGTGGAATCGGATACGGTGATATTGCTGGAGTGAACTCCTGACAGTTTTGGAGGCCGAGGTCATATAGTAGTTGTGCTGCTGGAGGTCTTGTTTGCTGCAGATACCATGCTTCATCGAAGGTTGCATGTGCACAGGACTTGAGTCTTCCAGAGTCCAGGTCCAGATATGTAATGTTTCTGTCCGTCGCCGTGTAGCCTAAAAATATTCCCCTGAAATCATTGTGATCGAGTTTTGCCCGTCGTTTATGGGACTTCTTCGTACATACTCGTGAGCCAAATAACTTCATAAATTTGAGGTCGGGCTTCTTTCCAAACCAAGCTTCAAACGGTGTTCTTCGAATCGCCGAGTGCCATCTTCGATTTAAAATGTAAGCAGAATGGAGAAGGCTTCTTGACCAATATTTTGCTGGTAGAGAGGAGCCATAGTGAAGGGACCGTACTAGGACTGCCACTGTGTCATTGTAGGTCTCAACCCCCCCATTTTGTGATGGGCTATCTGCACCAGTTGGCTCAACGCTGTAGTTGTGATCTTTTTGCATCGTAGTCCTAAACTCTTCCGATCGTGCCAGTTCGCCTCCCTGATTGCACCGAATGTAACCACCTTGTGGTAAACCAAATCGTTGCAGAAATTGAGAGACAATTGAGATCGGGGGTTCTTTCGATTTGCACAAAAATATCCACATGAAACGTGTTGCCTCATCAATGATGATGAGGTACACGTTGTATCCGTCAAATGAGGTAACTACTCTGTCTTCTTTTAGGTTTGGTCTTTGGATGTCTGACGTGGACGCTCGTATAAAACCAAAATCCATGAAGAACCTGAATGCTCGCTGTATAGCTTTGGTTGGTTCTTTTCCCACTGGTTGCTTCCTGACATGAGCTTGCTCCTTATGATCTATATATCTGAATGGATGGTACTTGAATCGAGTCGGGATACCGTCAGCATGACCTGGCAAACGATCGAGTTGCTTTTCGCTGCAAAAGCCAAGACGTGCTGCCCAGAGTTCTGCTTCAAGCTGATGTGCTGGATCTGTCGGTCTATGTTTTGGCCGTGGTTCTTGAGTTGGATGGTTGTGCTGTTTTTGTGAAGCTGTAGCATTTGATTCCACACGTGTTACTTGAGGCACATGAATGGGATTTGCATCAACTGTGAAGATCGAGGTTGGACAATAGTAGAGGCCGTTGGTGTTGAAGAGAGTGAGAGAAAGGCATTTGTTGCCCAGGCTGTCGTAGAAATCGATTGAGCCTGGGATCCGGTTGGCGTGTCCCGTTTGTGTCCATGTCTGGAGCATGCTACTGGTGTCCATGATGGCCTGGGGTGATATGATTGTTTCGGTGGCATCTTCGCAGTAGAAGCAAAGTTGGAAGTGGGTGTCTCCATTTTGAAGGGTTAGTGGCAATAGTCCCCGATGGATGCACTGTGACTTATGCTCTATCTTTCCCTTTGTGGCAACTCCCAGTGGAAATGGAGTGATGGCAGTGACGTCAAGTAAGATTTGGAGGTCGTTGGTGAGGCATATGTTGGATCCTCCATCGACTAGGGTACCGTCTTGTTTGAGGCGATGAACTTGTGGCGTACATGTGCCGAGATCTGCTATCAGTGGTGAGGCTGTGATGCAGACTACTGAGTCTGTAATGGAGTCGAATTGGTTGTCGTCGTAGAGGCTCGGGCAGTGGTGACTGAGTTCAAAGTCGGTGATGGAAGTAGGTGATTGAGGCCTTTCTGTCGCTGACCCTTTTGGTCCATATACGTCAGTTGGGGTTAAGGGTGGTGGGACGTCTTCATCCTCCTGAAGTAGCTGGTCAGCCCACATCCTAGCGCTATGTGCCGTATGAAATGGAAGATCGAAGGAACATTCCCAATCATCTGAATCGTTGCTGTGAAGTGAACTTTCTTCTGACCGATGGGACCNTGGGGTTAAGGGTGGTGGGACGTCTTCATCCTCCTGAAGTAGCTGGTCAGCCCACATCCTAGCGCTATGTGCCGTATGAAATGGAAGATCGAAGGAACATTCCCAATCATCTGAATCGTTGCTGTGAAGTGAACTTTCTTCTGACCGATGGGACCTATTGGAGGTGTCTGAAGAGCTTATTGATCGATCGTCCTGCTGTGGAAGTAACTCTGGGAGGTCCGATAGATCGATATTCTGAAACGTCGTAAGGTTGACTGTTTGTGGAGAAGGTTGTGGGTGCTGTTTTGTAGTTAACTTGGCTATAGGTGGAGTGGTGGTATCATTCTCAGTAGGATTAACCACGTCATTCATAAAACCAGTAGTTGCAGTTGTTGGGTTGCCAAGTTGTTGTAGGTTCTGTTGTGGGGGGCGAGATCACAATGATTGTGCCTCAGCCTCCCACCAGGAGTCCCAATCCAACTCATCTTGGATCTGTGACTCCTCCAGTCCTGTTTCCTCGACATATGTCTTCATAACCTGCCGAGGGCGACTAGGTCTATCCCCCAAGACCTTCTTATGCCGCTCCAACCATTCCTTTTCTACTTTCTCACAAATCTCTTCATTATGCTCTCTCTCTAGATACTTCCGAATCCAGATTGCCATTGCCAGCTGATCACAGTTGACAGCAATGTGGCCCCAGCGTTTGCACGCAGCACATTGTTTGGTGGGGTCACGACGGCGTCTGTCACTGGAAGGATTTGGTTTGATAATGTCTCCTCGTCGTCTTGGAGGTGCACGCCGTGCAAGGTTGGTCTGTGCATATCCCTGGACATGGAGGGTATCACTATCTTCGTCTTCGACAACATTTGTGGTTGGAGCATTCCCCGAAATCTCTGTTGTTGGATGCACCTTGTTGGTTTGGTGACGAAGGTCCGAATCCACCTGGAAGTTACTCATGGTGTTTGATATCCTTGTTGCTAATTGCATTACCCGCAGGTCTTCTGGAAGTTCTCCTGTATCGAAGAATTCATCGCTGTTGTAGCTGTTGACGGCGGAGATAAGGCTGGTGATGATACCTGAATACTGGTAGTCGTTGATGCTGTTGAGGAATTTTATGCTTTGCTCTTTTTCCGTATATGAAGTGCCACGTTTGTGGCGTAGTTGGAAATGGAGGAGAACATGTTGTGCGAAGTCCAAGATGTCCATGTGTTCGTCCCACATCGGATACTCCACTTCTTTTGTGACATCGAAGGCTGGGAGTGTATTCTTTAAAATGCACCACAGAAGATGATACCCACTTGCAGTCTTGGATTGGACCATTCTGATTGTGGCTTTGACCTTAGGGTCATCTTTTGGTAGGAGCTTTTTGAGAAGTTGTAGCAATGGCCCATCCATTGCTAAAAACTTTCTGCGGCCAAGTCCCGGAGGGCATAGACCCTCATGGCCATACCGAATGATGATCTCTTCGAAGGGAATGAGGGCAACATTCCATTGCAACATAGTTTGTTGTAGATTTGTGAAGAATTCTACGACCCCCATGACTGACGTTGACTCCAATCCTTCGAAATGATCCCGTTCAAGTACAAATCGGAGATTGGGTCCAATTCGACCATGTCCATCGTCCCACTTTGTTGTGATTGTGTGGTGGATCAATTGGTGAACTGGCCATGTTTCTGCTGGTAATCCAAGTTGATTGAGGGTTTTCTCGGTGAGTACCGGGACTCCCAGGTCGCCGCAGTGGTAGTCAAGGTGTTGTATGTTCAATTTGAATACAGGGTGGAGGAATGTTTCCCCATCCTCCTGTTCACGATGTGGCTCCGTCTGTTGATGTCGATGTGGAGGTGTATTCGCAGTTCCGTGCTGGCCTCGCTGTGGAGATACTTGTTGGTGTCGATTTGAATGAGTTCCATCACTTGGCGAGTTCAAGTTGATGCGATGACGGCCCTGGAATAGGACTTCCCCTTCCCCCAAGTTGGTGCCATCGTCATCCTCATGCCCTTGGTTGTCGGTTGCTGTTCGGCCAGGTGCATCGGTGCTCGATGTTGTTGTGTCATCTTTGGGTTGTTCCTCACGTTGTTTATTTATCCGAGCGTACATCTCCCGTTCTATCTTTGCACAATTGTTTTTGAACTCAACCATGGCGTCATCCATCACCTTTTGTATCTCCTGGGCAAACTCTGCTGTACGAAGATGTGATGCCAACGTTTCTTCCACAATGAACTTCACTTTCTCCTTCGCTAGCAGGGTGGCGATTTGTTGGTTGACCACTTCCTTCACCTCTTCCAGCGTGGGAGAAATTGCTGTTCTTTCTTGTTGCATTTCTTTTGCAAGTGTCGTCAAGTCCCGCTGTGTCTGAATTATGTCCCCCATTTTCAGATCCACTGCATACTTGGTCGACTTGATTTGCTGCTCCAGCGGTAGGATACGGTCCAGTCTTTCATCCAGCAGTTTGAGTTTGGTGTCAATGATCGTTCTCTCATTTTCTATTGTGCGACGTAGTTGATCCATTTCTGCATGAATTTTCGTGGCTTGTAACATTAGAGCTTCTGCCTCTTTCCATCGCTGTTGGCTTCGTACACTTGGTGTTGCTCCATTTGTTTGGTTTACAGCTGCTGCTGGTTGTTCTTCCCTCGCCTCTTCGTCTATTGCTCTCGCCACATCTTTGAAAATATCCCGTATGGTTGGGTTCTCCTCCGGTGGCCAGATATCATCGACTGCTGACTCTAGCGTATCTGCATTTGGAAGTCGGTTCGATTCTGCATGGGAAGGTGGTGGATCTGTCTTGGATTGTGGGGTGATATGGGACACATTCGACCCCGGTGCGTCTCTGCTCCCCATTGTTAAATTATTCCTTTCCGCTGATCCAGTTGGTTCAATGCCAGGTGACGTTGGTGGGGGGTCCCTTGACTGGTGCTCAACATCCCCGTCATGTTGTTGCATTGCATCCAACTGTTGAGCATTATGAATTCCCTCAATGAATATGACGGTTGGATCCGGTGGATCCATTCCCCCTTGTTCCATTACTGTTGGAATAGTTGTCGTGAGCGATGGATCCCTATTGTTTGGGGATGTTTCCTCCTCATCATTTTGAAATATTTGGGCTTTTGCAAAATTTAGATAATCATTTGATGGGTAATCCGTCAGAAGACCCCTGGGAGTATCAATGATACGTCCTGATGCCGGGAACCCCATGTCTCCTTCGGTGACGTTTTCTTCCATGTGCCTATTGGCATAATTTTCCCTTAGATGTTGGCGCTGCAATGTTGTTAATTGGACCCTTTTATTGTTCCGATTGGACGCTGGGCTTTGTTCCATTGGTTCTCTTCGTGCCCGCTCCACCGAGGCATCTGTTGTTTGATCTGTCACTTGTGCATCCTCTCCCGTTGATGCTGTGACTGTTTGTTGTCTCGACAATGCATTCCATCGTTGGCGGATGTTTCTCCGTCGTGAGGTTGGTGGTGGGGGTGTGTCATTCGATCCAGGTGGCTCTAATGGAGTTGTTGCTTTCGTGGGGCTTCGAAGATTGGGAAGAGACTGGTCCCCCCTAACTGATAGTTGACCTCTGGTGAAAAAGGCGGGTCCTAGCTCCATTTGGACCAACTTCTTGGGTGAGGGCGGTGGCGTCTTCTTTGGAGGCATGGTGAGTTTTTATCCCAATACGTTTCCTCTGCTTTATTGGTGTCCGTGCGAGTTGAGGAAGCCGCTGGGGGCAAAATCAACTGGCTATGGTGCTACTCTGCCAACTGGTGCCGATGGCGTCAGGGACGACGCCGACGATGACGTGACGTGCAGGCGGTGCCTGTAGTGGTCTCTTTGGCGCCTTGTGGGGATGTTGAGGCTTGAAATTTGATGAAGTGATGAATCAGAATGTGTTGAAGTGATATTGTCGGCGAGCGAAGCGAGCCAGTTTGATTTTGCCGCCGCAGGCGGCAAAATCCGGGCTATAACCTAAGAGGCCCTCTAGAACTAACATGGTACATGTAGACTAGAAGGACAACTGAGACTATCTAGAGTAGTATTAGCATATCTACCTAGATAGTACTGTAGTACTATCAGGTGATGCTGGGAGGTTGCAAGTTGCAACCACCAGCCTTCAGGGTGTTGATCGGCAGTGGTTGGTCATGGCAGTGGTTTTCATTTTTGAGTTGGTGGTTGATATTGTAGAGGTTGGTATATAGTAGTGCAGCTAGAGAGATAGGAAGGTACCTAGGTATAGTACTTACATCATACCTACCAAGTAATACAACAACATAAATATTGATATCTGGCTGGTAGAAGGTATGGTAGGTACTAAGTACATAATAAGTACTTACCATACTACTACTACTTACCTCTTACACTACAAGTAGTACTAATTTGTAATTTCCATGGCAAAAATATTGAGATGTGCACTTTTTGTTTTTTTGCATTGCTGTGGTTGATGCGTTTTGAGTTTTTAAACAGATAGCTAAAAACCCTATTTTTTGGTCAATCATAATATTTGTTTTATCCATAACTTGGATTGAATGGAGCTTTACTTGTGTCGAAATTGAGCGATAATTATTTTTTATTATTTTAGCACTCTACAGAGGAATTATGTAGGGGTTTGGCTAATTTTTGGGGCCTAGGATGAAAGGGGATCAGTCATCAAGGGCTAAGCTAGTTCACTGATATAGGTCCCCAAATGTACCTCACCATCAAATATTTTAAATGACAAAAAAGGAAGGGAAAACAGAACAGCATAGCCCACAAATATAATATATTCATTCCCAGAAGGGCTAGAGAGGAATGGAATCCCATCCAGAGACTGTCATGCTCACCTCCAAGTCAAGAGGCAACAAAGCCGCTTCTCTGCCTCCTTAGTTATCACTTCAATACCAGTGTTGTCATGCATGCATGACAGTGCCATTGCCCATGACCATCTTATAGTGATGCGCCCTGTTACCAGAAAACCATAGAGAAGCAGGGTGTTTGCACAGATGATATGCAAATCCATCTGTGCCTGCACATAGGCAACAATCTCACTGTATTCCTGGACCCATTTGGTAGCTAGAAGAGAGGCCAGTCTTTTTTCACTGCCTTTGTCTACAACCCTGTGCAGCTGTCCACTGATTACACCATGGGCAAGAAGTGTCTGCAACACTCCAGGTAATTCTGGATGTGCTTCTTCTTCTTCTGTTCTGTGTATTTCTTCAAAAGTTTCTCATGCTCCAACATCTTGTATGACTTGCAATCTGTGTCTGTGATAAGGATGTCAATAATGCAAGAGGTTCCACACTTCCATAGGTTTTGAATGAACACATTGCCCTGGTTTGTATTGTCATTTGACCAATCTTTATCCTCCTGTTCTGTGTTTTCATTAGATGTGGCAGCCTCTTTTTCCTGGGTGGTCCTAGTAGAGGAGATAAGTGGTTCATATGAATGCACCCAGGTTTTAAGCTGCCACAGCTAAATTACACACTTCAGCAACACCATTGTCATGTCAGATATGTACCCGTCATCCACATTTGCAGGGCAAAAGGTGTTCAATATATGCTTTGGCCATGCAGCTATTGCAGGTGGATCACAGGTTTAGATACATGAGGCTGCACCAAATCCTGGCATTGTCATGGAATTCCTCTGCTGAAACAATGGATCCATTCAGCTTGTGAGGGAAAATGGTGAGCTAGATTCCCAATTCTTCTGCTTGTCAGAGCCTCTTCTTCACTCAGTTGCTTTTAGTGTCATGAGTTTTCACAAAGTCATGTTTGATATTAATCTTCTCCAGCCAAGTTTTCAGCCGTGTAATGCATACTGACAAGCAGTGGCTGTCCACATTTAGATATTTCTGTAGAATGAGAGAGTCTGATAATGACAACTCTGTTGTATCTTGTGATGCAGAGATTTCTTGCTCTACAATTTTCACAGGATTGTTCAGCCGTATTACACTCTATTCAGGAGAGTTGGAGAGGAGCATGCACAGATCATCTAATATTTTCTTGACACCAAGCAAGGCAGGGATGAAATGGTGGTGTATTGCATCTTCCGCAAGTTGCAAGTAAGGGCCCAGTCCCTTTACCACCCACATCTGATACAATCACTCTACCTGTACGCTGACTGCAGTGAAACCTGCATAAGCTGCCTGTGGATAGCATACCATGATCCTTGCCAATGTCTTTACACCTTCAATCTGTGTGTCAATCTTCAGTTGCACAGCCATAGCTCACGTTCATCCAGACTCCCAATACCAATAAAGCTCCCCAGATACCTTTTGCTGTAGGTGTAGCTAAAACAAAGCCCCTGCTCTTCAAATTGCTTTCAAGCCTCAGCCTTGTCAGGCTCATGGCATACATGCAAAGACATTGAGGGGAAGGTAAAGTAGCCAAAACGAGGGACAGCATCCATCACCTCTCTTAGTACCTGCACATTGTCCCTAGCTTTTTCTGTGACAGCCAAATCATTGGCATACCAGGTCTGTATGTTGCATTCAACTGCCTCCAGCATCCAACAGGATAATGGAACCAGAGTGATACCTTAGGAGTACATCACCATTGGGCACCCTTGACATTTTCCCTCTTTTGTTAATATAATTTGGTGAGTTCCATCCAGAATCCTCACCGTCATGAAGAGTTGGTGGCGGTAGAAGTTGAACATGAATCTGTTTGTAGAAGTCCAGCAGTGCCACACCTCCCATATAGCAGCATAACAATTCAAGGTATTGAAACTATTTTCTGTATCCACCACAGTGTTACACCACAACCTGGGGTCCAGTTAGGTGGTGGTTTATTGTTAGGGAATTCCAAAAGTGATTCCTCCTGCTCTAAAACCACATCCTCTCTGTCCTCTCCTTTGTCCTTGTCCTCTCTGTCAGATTCTGGCTCATGGTCCACACAATGATCCTCAAGCGCTTGCTCTTCATCCAAGAGCTGACAGGAAGAGGGGTTAGTGGTGATGTCCTGCTGTGGCAGGTTGCATTGTTGTAATCACTGTTGAGGCCCTTCCTCCATGGGGGAAGTCTCTAGCTACCTGTCTGATCCTTTCCACTTGGGATGCACTACATGGATTGTACATTCAATGGTACAACTGAGGCCGGCACAGAGCTGTTTATTTCCACATGCATCTTGCGCCTTTTCACCTATGTCACGCATGTTGCACTTTTCTCAGAGTCTCTGGAAAATGCTGCGTACACACATGAGAAGCACCCCTGGTCCCTTATTGCCAACCAGGAGCCTGCCATACATGGCAGCCCAAATCACTGCCCATGGAGGAGTCTCATTACTGAGCCATTCTATCCAGTTGGACATTTCAACCTGCAGTCCCTTGGATTCACTTCCATAACAAAGGATCCAGTGTTCCAATATCCTGGTATCAATCCAATCAATACTTCCTGCTCCATGTAAGTGACTTGCCACAATTACCACTCTCTCCTTAGGACAAAACAAATACAATGCCTCTGGTTCTTCCCCATAGTCAGAGAATCAGAGAAGGTCTGGATCTGAAAGATATGGGTTCACTCGCTCTGGTAATTTGCTCTGTAATACCTCAAGAACTGGTTTCTGAGTTTTTGTAAAGAGATCAGTGGGGGAAGAATACCACCCTTGCCTCTGTTGGTCACTTGTTGCACAGCCTTGCAAATACAATCCTGGTTGATCATGGCATTGAATTTTTGAGTTATTTGGTTTTCCTTTGTCTCCTTGCAAACCACATCAAGTTTGTGGCAGCCTCTTGCTTCCTCTAGTTTGTACCAAATAAACTCTGCATAATGTCCTTTATCCCACTTGTCCAGACGGTGGTTGATATAGGCTTTAATGTCATGTGCTTTGTGGAGACCATGTTTACAGTGGATCATAAGGGCTAGAAAGAGTACAGTCTTCTCTGTATTCAATTTCTACTCCCCCAATGCTCTTCCACTCATTGATGAGTGTGGTGATGAAGCATTTGGACACATTGCCCTTATTTGACACATAGTATGTCCATGGTGTGAAGGTGAGGACCACAAAGAATTGTTTTTTCAAACACATCTTCTGGGATTAAGATCCCACCTCGCAGATGCCTTCCATTGTTTTGATTGGTTGTGTCCCCATAGACTTCCAAGAATTTTCTATTGACAAGTGTCAAAGGTTGGAGGAGAGTGTCCTCCTCCCACTTGTTGTCTCCCAACATCCAGAACCCTCCAGGGTGGTTCACTTGCACATCTACTGCCAGCTGTGCATGGCACTCCTGGTCTTGTGCATCTGTATCTTCCCCTCAAATTGGATTTGTTGCATTATCCATCTCAGTAGCTTCATTATTTTCATCCAAATTAGTTCCGTCCCCTCCTCATCTGATGAATGATCTTCATACCTATCATTCACTTCCTTCCATGAAGATTGACTCCAAAGTGTTGGGCTTTTGTCATCTGTTTCTGGCAGTTTGCCTTGCAAATGGCAGGGAGGATCATCATCCTCCTCTCCCAGAATTCTTCCATCATTCTGACACACTGCATCAATTGCACCTACATCATCTACTGGTGTTTCATCCCATTCATCACCCAATGTTTGGTCATCACCAGCAGGCCCAGAGCCCAGATGAGCTTGGATCATCATGGCCATGGGTTGGTTCATCCACTGCCTTGGGGTCTTGAGATGTTGTTGTGGATGAAGGAGAGGGAAATTGTTGGGCATCCTCTTCACTACCAGATGTCTCCCCAGAACTGATATTTTTTTGTTGTTTGGTTCTGACTGCTCTCCAGATTGATCAGGATTGGCAGCAGTCTGCTGAGTCAAGTCCTCCTCATCCAACCAGGCTTTCTTGAATGTGTGGGCTGAGCCTTAATTGTCAACATAAAAGATGAGATCAGATGCTTGGACCTCACGACAGAGTATCTTCCCAATCTTGTCTCTGGCTCCAATTTGACAAAGACTCAGAAGACTTTTGTTCCTGGGCTCAGTCCTCCCATTCTTATTGCAGCACTTGGACCCCAGAGCACATCCATTGCATGGTCGGCCTGCTGTGACACAGGCGCAGTAACCAACCACAGAAGAGCATGTACCCTTGGCAGTACAATCAAAGCACACCTGTCAGGCCTTTCTCTATTGATGTGATGACCCAGAGCCAGTTGTTGTGACTGGATAATGGGGATCTGTGGAGGCCAGAGGAGCTGGAGGGGGCGTGGTGGAACAACGGTGCCCTTGGTGGTCTTTGGAATCAGATTTTGGGGATATTTTTGCTGTGGGTACTGATTCCTACCTACCCTTACCCGTATGAGACAGCTGACAAGGGAGGTGAGGCATGTGGATGAAACAATGCTGCTTACCAGTGGAAGCCAAGAAATCACTCAACAACCAACTAGTAGTCCATTGATTCCAACACTCTTGGAGAGTGTAT
>JALLOT010005049.1:0-10109 GCA_036939595.1 Thalassiosira livingstoniorum
CGATTTTTTTCTTTGTAAAATGTACGTAGTATTTATATGATTGGTCTACCACGTATTTCATCGTGAAAATGCAGTATTATTATTAGTATAATAGTTATATACTATTGTCGCACACTGACAGAGAGGAGTAATACTCCTAATTTTTCATTGCTCTCGTAAGTACAATAAGTACAGTACCATACCGTACTAAGTAGTGTTGCCCGGTCACATTTTGCATCAATGACTATGTTGTATTAATTATTTGGGGTTTGGGGCGGGTTTTGGGGGTGCTCAAGCACCAACCACAGAGCTCACGCACAGATGCTCACAAGGTACAATACACCCCGCCCATCCATCCTCTCTAGAGTAAGTTAGAGATTATTTGTACTACAGCCCTGTCACCTGCCATCCTCTACTACATCACGACAATAATGTCTTTCACAAGTTCCCTTCAACCTTCAATCTTCAATAAAGGATGCGGTCTCCCAACTTCTTTAGGGTTATGTCACAGTTCCTTTTTATTATTTTCGACAACAATTTGGTGGGCTGATAGTACAGCAACAGACTAAACTAATGTGGTGACAACAAGTTGCGGAATATTTTTAAAATGATTAACGAATTGGAGATATCCGAGAAACAATCTCAGGGTGGCACAAACACCAAGGAAGATGGGCTTTCTCCTTCGGCAACAGGATCAAGACCATCAACAGCAAGAGACGAGTTTTCCGATAGCAAAGATGGTGATTTTACTCCTAATAGAGAGAAGAAACGTGCCCCTTCGCCTCCACGATGGAGGTTTGTCAAAGAAGCTAAAAAGGCTTCTGGTTACTCAACCATGTCGGCCGGTAGTATCGTTAAAGGCAAGAGTGCAGAGGAGCTTGGTGCGAAGTACATTGCTCCTGTAATTGACACAACTAAAGAAGTGGAGGAGCGAGAAATTGGAAAACTTTATGTTCGCGAGTGGGCCCCTGGAGAAAAGGAAGCTCCAGACGGAGAATTTGCGGGGCTGCCACCACCAGGAGAGGAACGCCCTGACCCATTCAAGGTTTGGAGAGAATGGAGTCTCAAGTCCAAAATTGAGGACGAAAGTTTTGTAGAAGAATTTGGCGATCCTGATGAAAAATGGGGATCTCCTGGAGATGATGAAAGTGTTGAAGAGAAAAATGATGTGGAGGCGGGCAGGCTTCCAAAACGCGTTCTTGATGACGAAAGGGAAGAGTTCAATGGAAGTTATAGGCGTCGCAAGAAAGCAGATGAAGATGACTTAGAAAGTAAGCTCGGAAACGATGAAACAAAAAATACGATCGAGGAAAATTTGATAGAGAATGACCGTCCAGAATCATCAGAGAAAGCACTTGTTGATGATGGATCAGAGTTAAAGTCAGCGTCTCAAGAAGATATACTTTGTGAGTCAAACCAGTACCAGGACGAATTGCTTGTCGAAAAAGCAACTTCGACTCAAGAATCAAGCCAAGTTCGACAGCAGCCAAAAAAATGGAAGAAATGCATTCTATTCCTACTTCTTTTCTTCCTGGTTGCAGCAGTAATTTTTGGTGTATTGATGGGAAAGAAGTCGACAACTGATTACGAAAATAATTTCAGGGCTTCTCAGGTGATCGGGGCTGTAATATTCACTGCCGAACCGTCAAGTTCACCAAGTGCCTTTCCTTCAGGTGCTCCTTTCATGCCTTCTATCGCGCCAACAGATACACCTTCTTTGATACCCAGTGATGGGCCTAGCAAGAAAATATCAAGTGCTCCTTCAGTTGTCCCTTCATTTGGTCCTACTTATCTACCAAGTATTGGTCCAAGTGTGATAAGGTCAGGAAAACCATCATTGGCTCCATCGTCGACACCGACAAATGCTGCCTCTGATCAGCCTAGTGTGCCTCCGTCAAGCTCTCCAAGCGCGTCTCCATCGTTGATGATTTCAAGTGTTCCGTCAAAAGAACCGACTCTTCTGCCGAGCGATGTACCTACCAAAGCACTATCAAGTATTCCATCCATGAGTCCTTCTGCAAACCCTACAAATCTTCCAAGTATTGTGCCAAGCATCAGGTATTCTCTTAAACCATCCATATCTCAGGTNGTTTCCATCCAAGAATCCCACTTTGCAACCGTCCATTTCACACAGTCCTTCAAAAATTGGTTCGATTCAACCTAGCTCATCGATGTCTCCATCTTTGAGTCCCACTTTGTCTATTTCTTCTGTGCCTTCGGATTTACCAAGCGTGTATCCAAGCTCTATTCCATCTGTAATCCTATCAGAAACACCATCTTCATATCCGTCAATTCCGCCCAGTCGAGATCCATCTCTCTCGCCTTCAAATACCCCAAGTCAAGTACCAATAAATCCGCCCACACAATCGCCAGTTGCTTTCGTGGGTGAATGCACTGATGCGTATCAAACCTTGCAATATTACGGCATTGGGACTCAAGTGTCATTGAATGGCACTGTCTATGAATGCATATCGTATTCGTGTGGCACGTATGGCTTTGAGCCAGGATCAACATCAAGCTCATTGTGGAAGGAAGGATGGAAAGTTGTCGGAACATGTGCCTATTCACCAACATCATCACCTACGACCCTCCCCTCTTCAATGCCATCAGACGAAGTTTCTTCAATACCAAGTAGAAGTTATTCAAATATACCGTCATTCGTGCCATCAAGGAGTGCCTCAGAGCAACCCAGTTCAAACCCTTCAATCAAACCGACTCAAGCCCAATCTACTTTTCCGTCCTTATCACCATCGAGCTTTCCAACGTCGCTACCAACATCAAGTTATTCAAATGTACCATCATTTTTGCCATCAAGAATGGCTTCAGAGCAACCAAGTTCATATTCTTCAATCGAACCGACTCCATCCAAGTCATTTTTTCCGTCCTCATCACCAACCTCGAAACATACTTCTGACGAACCAAGCATCTCGCCGTCAATGCAACATACTATGTTGCCGTCAACCATTCCATCCTTGTTGCCTACAACGCCACCCTCGACTCGGCCAACTCCCAAACCAGTAATAATGCTTAGTTTACTCTTCCCCACCGCCACCCCTACCTTAAAATCTAATTTGCTTCCGTCACTATCACCTTCACTGCAATCCACAACTATCCCGAGTTCTTTGCCGACATCAGAGCTAACTGAAGGTACGTGTTCTTGATTTTTAATAAGATTAAGTACCGTACTTATCCTCATCCCTAACAGTACTTTGCACAATCTTGAAATAAACTTGGACAGTTCCAACAGGAGCTCCGTCAGCCGCACCATCAAAAGGTCCATCATTGGCTCCCACCATTAAACCTACGGTGACGCCTACATCAGGTAAATCTAATTTTTCTTGAGCTTTCAATGCTTAAATTTTCACTTCTGTTTTGACTTAAGTCCATTCTAACCTTACCAAATTCTTTGCAGATCCTACATCAGAACCTACCTTGTGTAAGCTGTAAAAAATTTTGCTACTTCTGTGTATCCAATTGTTCTTATTCTTTCAGTGATATCGACATCGATGCCTTTTTAACTTTTGTCCATCTGGCCTTTTACCAAATCCTTTGCAGATCCGACTTCAGACCCCACATCAGGTGAGATAGCAACAGATTTGTTATTGTTGCGGGTCCGACCTTTCTTACTCTCTCTAGGTTCAAGCCATTAACGTATTTTTTACTTTGGTCCAACCCACAGAACCTACTGCCGCGCCGTCAAAAGCTCCGTCGTCGGCTCCCACCACTAAACCTACTGCCTCGCCATCAAAAGCTCCATCATCGGCTCCCACCAATGAACCAACGTTAGGTAAATCTATCTTTTTTTAAGCTTTCGGTGCTTGAGTTTCAACGCCGTTTCAACTTACGTCTTTCCCTACCGTACCAAAATCTTTTCAGGACCTACATCAGAACCTACATTAGCGCCATCCTCAGATCCAACTTCAGATCCCACATCGGGTAAGATGAAAAGATTGGATATTGTTCGGATCCAATTGTTATTATTCTTTCCGTGGTCAAGCCATTAACGCCATTTTACATTTGTCCATGCCAACCTTACCGAATTCTTTTCAGGGCCTACATCAGAACCTACATCGGAGCCAACCAGTGTACCAACCTTAGAACCAACACGAGGACCCACAGGATCTCCAACAAGAAGCCCATCTGAACCAACTTTTCTGCCCACTATCACCCCAACACAATCCCCAACATGCTCCATTAATGGAGACCTAAATGTTTGCATTGCATTAGACATGTCAGGTTCCGTCTGCAATGCAGATAGTGGATGCAGAGATTGCATGCCAACAAATGTATGCAATACATTCGGCATGGAAGTTACCACGTGCTGCACCAATTTCTTTGACGAACTCGAGTTCACGAAAGCTCTTGTTACCTCTTTGGGAGAGCTGCCCGGGAAGCAAAAGTTTTCAATTGTTACATTTGCTTTGGAAGCAAATCTTGTGAGAAAATTGGCCAACACTGATAAAGCTGTAGCAGCTTTAGATGAAGTGGTCTATTCCGGGGGAGGAACGAATCTTGCCGACGCCATATCTTACTGCCAGGAATCCTTCCTTGCCGATGATTCTTCATCGGACAAGAAGAACTTTATTCTGACTCTTACGGACGGCATACCTTCGATCCCACGAGAGAACCCCGAGGGAGCAGCGAAATCTGCGGCGAATGCTGCGAAAAACAGTGGATCGTACATCATGCCAGTCCTTATTGCCCCCACGAACGAAATGGATCCGAAATTCTTGTTGATGAAACAAATCAGCAGTGGTGGCAATGTGTTTAATGTTTTGAATTTTGAAGCATTGAATAGTTTGGAAGCGACGTTGCTTGAACAGATTTCATGCCAGGCCTAAAACTGGTTTCGTACATTTTATTGCAGTATAAGATTTTTTCGTATGAATAGTGACACTTTCTGAATAATGATAGATAATCTTTTATCAGTTCTTTTGATTTTGCTTAGTCCAAGTACCTATGCAAAAGAAAGCCTCGACATGGGCTCCCGTGCCAAATAGAGTGTTACTCTTATCCATTGTTCTGATAGAAATGATATAAGTACCAATGAATTGTAGGTAATACTGCCATGCTGATGCTCTATGCGAGAGAGATTCCACTACAACAACACCGAACTGCTCGACTTTCAAAATCCAGAATACATAATGCTGAAGTTGCCCTGTGAACACATTGGCAAAAGAAGCTGTCAGCAAGTGCGTATGTGCCAAATAGAGGTTGTTCGTCTTCCTCTTTGTTCTCCGATGACACTGGCATGCAAATAAATTCTAGGTAGGTGGTATTGCTGCTGCAATCACATCGTTCGGCAGCGTGTGTGATAAACTCTACAATTCATGATAGTAGTGAGAATTGACTCTCAAAACAGTAACCTCGGATACTCCACAATCATAATAAATTCCACCAATGACAACATATCAATGTAACAATATTACCAAATTGAAGGAATAATTCATCAACCTAATTTGAATTTAAATCATTGCGACTTCCTACCCTTTTTCCCACCCGAAGACTTTCGTGACTTCTTCTTCCCCTTATCCTTCTTCACAGACGAACTGCCTTCTCCCTGCAGCAAGCCATCCACCACATCCACCACATCGCCCTCCGCCTTTCGTTTCTTAACTTCCTTGGTACTCTTAATTTGAATGGTGGCACCACCTGTCAATTTCTCTCCATCATTCCCATCGAGTGCCTGTGCCCATTCTTCATCGGTGCCTTTGAGTGCATACTTGAGTATTTCGGGGTCGTTGATTTCGGGAGTCATTCGTGTTCCAGTCACTCCACTATTGACTTTCTTTCCACTCTTTTCACTCTTTCCACTCTTTCCACTCTTTGCCTTCTCCTCTTTCTTCTTCCGTTTCTCCTCCATTGCCTCTTCTTGTTGCTGCCCCTCCCTCAATTTCCCCATCGCCACCACTGCCCCCTCCCCCACATCCTCCTCCAAACTCTGCCCCACCACATCCCTCACCCTCTTGCTCTTGACCTCTGCCCTCTGGACTGCCTCCTTACTCAACAACTTGTCACTTTCTTCTTGCACCAACAACTGATGGAAATGCATTGACATTTTCTTGACTGCCTTGTTAAACATTGCCAATACTTGATTCGATGGCAAATTCAACTCTTGAGTCAATTCATCCACACTCTTGAATTGCAATCCCATCCCACAAAGTAAGGCAGATTGCACACTGGACAATCGAAAGTTATTTCCCAATCGATTGGTGAAGTACAATTGAGAGAGGGAGGGAATGAGATCGGAAATTAAATGATGATCGCAGAGATTGCGTCCGTAGAGTTCGAGTCGTTGGAGATCATGAGGTGTGAGGTGATAGTGGAGTTCGGTGGATGTGAGTTTGGTTGATTGCGTTCCCGATCGTTTCTTGACTTCCACGAGGGCGGTTTGATCCATTTCCTTCTTTTTATTGTCACCATCCTCATCATTGTCGTCATTGCCATCATCATTCCCATCCTCCTCACCCCCATTCCCATCGCCATCCCCATTCAACAAATGCCCATACCCCGCCACGCAATCCCCACTCATCAACCTCACCGCCAACCCCACCTCCATCCCCCGAAACGCCCCCCCCAACAACCTCCCCACCCTCCTCCTCGCATCGACCCCAAACGCGGGCAACCACGCATCATCCCACCCACTCCTCCTCGGCAATGCCCGAATCATGATGGTGGAATGCTCCCCCGTCAATTCATTGCAGGTTTGACGGAGGTACAAGAGGGTCATGCCGACGTGGCGGGACCAAAAGTTGTAGAGTTGGGGGGTGAGGCCGAAGGAGGTTCCGATCCAGTCGAGGCGGGGGGTGGGGAGGGAGGAGAGGGGGAGGAGGAGGGGNGGGGGGGGGGGGGGGGGGGGGGGGGGGGGGGGGGGGGGGGGGGGGGGGGGGGGAGTTTGGTGCGGGGTTTGAGTGATTCTTTGTGGAGGAGGGGCTTGTTGCTGCTGTTGCGTCCATTGTCATTGTCATCGTCACTTTCGGATGGTGTGCTGCCATTGTCATTGTCACTCTCCTCACTGCTGCCTCCACTCTCGTCACTCTCACTCTCTGCCCCATCCAACCCCACCATCTCCCCATTATAATACCTCCACAACAACTCCATCGCCCTCCCCCCATACCCCATCCCCTGCACCCCCGGATGCACCGCCACCCTCACCACCCTCGCGCCACTCAATTGGGCAAAGTTCTTATCTCCGAATTGTTGACTCATGGTCCAGGGGATGAGATCTCCGGCGGAGCGGTGTCCGCGGGAGAGTTGGGCTTGGATGGTTTTTTGGGAGAGGCGGCCTTCGAGGGTGGTTTGGACTATGGCGAGGATGTCGGGGAGTTGGTCGGTGCTGTTGGTTTGGTCGGTGCGGTCGGCATCCTCCGAGTGGTCGTTTCCGGTGTCGTCTTCCGCAGTGGGACCAAGGAGCACAAACACGCTATGAGCCGGGGCATCGCTCAACATTTGCAAATCGTTCGGTGTATTCTTGTAATGGGCGCTGGTGTACAACCCCCACAGTTTTTGGAGGAAGGATTCGGAGAGACGATGGTAGGAGAAGAGCGCGTCCCGATTGACATGGTAGAGTTCGCATTCGGAGGGGGCGGGTGCGATTCCTTTGAGGGTTGGGGGGGCAAATATATGGCTGTTGATGGGATGGTTGGCCCCATTGTTGTTGTTATTGTTGTTGGTGGTGGTGCGGAGTGTGTTGTTGTAATCGAACGAATCGCAATCCAAACACAGCAATTGATTCAACCACGCCTCCACGGGATCTCCCAATGCATATCGAATGGGATGGGACAAATCCAGCTCTTTCAACGGACCTCCACTCGACGATCCTCCACCACCACCACCCCCATTGGCCGCATTGGCTGCCGCAGCCCCCTTGGCCGCCAAACTTTCCGCTGCCCACCGCTGCTCGTGAACTTTCGCCTCCCCTTTGTGACTTTTTGCTCCGGCGATGGCGGCTCCAGCCTCTCGTGCCGCTTCAATGGCTCGAGTGTTAGAACTCATTCCATGAAAGTTGAGGTCACGCAATTCTTTGATGAGTTTGAGACTGAGTGCCCGGCCGGTTCCTTCGTATCCGTTGATGGTGGAGCTGAGGAAGGTCAGTCGTCGTTCCTCGCCGATGGAATTGCTGATTTTGGAACCTTTTACACCATTTGCACCTTGTTTTCCACCCCTTCCACCATTGAGACGCAACAGTCCCCTCACCACCGGCAAAGGAATCGCCGCAGCCTCATCGATCGCCACCAATTCCGCCCCCACGAAATTCTCCACATCGCGGGGTCGGACATACCGTACAATTTGACGATGGGACCCTCTGTGGATTTCGACGGAGATGATGCATTTGGTGTTGTCTCTCCCTGCCTTTTCTCCTTTCACTTCTCCCCCACCACCACCACTATAATTTCCACCACCACCATAACTACTACTATTGTTTCCACCACCATCGTCATAATTGTACCCAATCCTATAATCCAAATGCTCCACATACTTCAACGCCCTCAACCCCCTAATCAAAAACTGAAACACCGCCACCAAATTCTCCGGTTCGGGAGCGGTGACGCAGATGGAAGTGAATTGGAAGGAGATGGCTCCCGCGAGGCAGAGGCCCATGGCGGCGGATTTGCCGCGGCCTCGGGGGGCGGTGAGGGAGATGGTGGTGGAGGTGGTGGATTGGTTGGAGAGTGGGAGTTTGTAGGGGGTTTTGGCGTCATTACTCGTGTTGCTGTTGCTGTGGGTGTTGTTCGTGTTGTTGGTGTTATTGCTGCGATGGTCGGCACACGCCTCGAGAAACGTGAGCACCGCCCTTGCCTGATCGAGAGTTTTGGTCAATTCGACCAATTTCCCCACGTGGGGAGTATCGCGCAGTGTTTCTTTGAGTTGATCCAATTGAATTTCGTCTGGAGTTTTGTGCGATATCACCATTGGTCCACCGCTGCCGCCACTGCCACCAAAATCCTCCTCCTCATCGCTATCATCGCCATCTTGGTCACGTCCCCTCTTGGACTTCTTGGACTTGTGACTCTTACCACTCTTCATCTCCACCATCATCCGATCCAACCTCCCCACACTCCTCCGACTCACCGGCAATATATTCAACTCATCATCACACACCAAACAATTCCCACACCCCCCCAAACTCAAAATAAACCTCTCATTGAATCTCGGCACCACCTCCCCGCTCCCCTCCGTCCGATACCGGGAATGCACGTCCATGCTCATGGCGTACAATTGTTTCAATGATTTGACCGTCCGTAAGAGAAAGATGATCATTCCTCCTCCACGGACAGTTTCGATGGTACGCGCCAATATGTTGGGAGTTAAGGCTTCAAAGTCTTGAAGGACGAGGACCGAGTGGGTGGTGCCCAGGACTCGATGGGAGTCTTTGTAGTAGCACCAGGTGAGGGTGGTGGTGGTGAGGAAGAGTTCGAAGTTGTCCATTTCTTCGTTGGCGGCATTGACTGCATTGGTAGTGGCGGCAGAGGCTCCTCCCTTGGCAAGTTTGGAAAGGCCCCGCTTTTTATCGCGTTTGAGTTTCTCCATTCGTTTTTTGCGGTGGGTGCTGAATCCCAATTCTTTCTTGTAGCACCACAACACGCTAGTATTCCCATCTTTGCTTCCAATGTCTTCCTTGGCAAGTCTGTCACTCTTGGACATATCCGCCGTCCGCTCCATAATCTGATACAAATTCGGGACTTGATCTTTGCCATGGTCGCCCACGAGGAGGAGGAGGGCGCGTTGGTTGGTGGTGATGCAGTGTTGGAAGAGGGTGCGGATTCGTTCGTCTAATTTCTTTCGAACCATGGTGAAATACTGTTCAATGCTGTATACGATGTATGTTGTTGGTTTTTCTGGCGTTAAAGATTGGATTTGTTCAAGTCCGCGAGGTTGGTCGTTCTTCCCTTTCTACCGTCTAGGTCAACTTGGCTCTTTCTTGGCCATTGTCAATTATTGCTGCTTATGCCACAGCTTACCTAAGTATGCTTTCTCATCTTTGGTTGTCGGTGGTGTTGAATGGTGGAGGACAGTGGAGGATGTGGTTCAAAATCAGATCAAAATCCTGGATCAAAATCGGATCAAAATCTCATACCAGTAGTTGTAAAAAATCCAGACAAGTTGAGTGCCACACTATTGACAAGTTG